>PVHP010035597.1:0-10000 GCA_004024765.1 Zapus hudsonius
ACCTGCCTTGGCAGGACTGGAACTCAGACCTGATGAGATCTCACCCAAGATAGGGTACAAGCAATTCCTCAGCAAAGGTGCTTCCTAATTTTTCCTCCACTAGCACACCTGGCTGGCCATGAAGACAGCCACTGCGTCCATGAACCAATCAGGACTCTCTCTTACCCACCTGAGTCTGATGACAAGGCTCACCCTAATTGGATGCCTAACCCACATAAGCAGACTCACTAGGTGTGTGGGTGGTCTTTTTGGGGTTCTCTCTCTCTGATCTTGACCTGTGATATTTCAACTGAACACCATGTGTAAGTCCCTTTCTCTTCCCAACCCGGGTATTTTCCTGCTTGTTTCCGACATGTATTTTGTTTCCAGATATTTTCTCATGTAGTTCCATGCATGATTTCCCTCTAAAGGCTGGGTCCTTCGCTATCTAATTTTTGGCTCTCTGGGCTGTTTTCTCCAGGTACTGGCCTCTCCTGATCCCTGCTTTGGAAGCTCTGTCCCCTTCCCAGCAAGGCTGGGAAGTAAGGAAAGAATTTATCTTTGTTTGGACATTTTCCTATCTTGGTTTTGGATGTTTTCTCCCTTGGCTACATAGGTGATCTTTCTTTTTAGCACTGAATCCTTCAGTGTTCTATTTCAAAACCTTTCCTGATATTATGTGAGTCTGCAGGTGAAGGGCTGGGCTCTTTCCTGAACCTACCTGAGTGTGGAGGTGAAGGGCTGGGGCTCTTTTGCTTTGCTCTCGTGTGTGTGTGTGTGTGTGTGTGTGTGTGTGTGTGTGTGTGTGTGTGTGTGTGTATACATATATTTTTTTCTGTATTCTTTGGCTTGGGCTCTCATGTTTTGCCTTCCATGTGTGTATGTCCTTTTCATTGGCTTTTCTTCCCAGAAATCTCTCTGTGATAGAAGTCCTCACAGCCTCCCTTTTCCAATTCCCGCCCAGCAAGAAGAGGAATTTCTGACCTTTCTTTCTATCCTTCCCTGGATATCAATTCTCCATAGTATCAACCTCAGAGTCTATAATTTGCTCATCTTGAAGCCTGTTTTCTCAATTCTTTGTTGAAATGGGCAAGAACCTAAAAGTTGGTGTTCACAAGCCTGGCAAGTCCCCCCTGAGCTCCAAAATCTTTCATCACTAAGACCCATTTAAAGCCAGATACACAAAGTGGTACAAATATCTGGAGTTATTTGCAGTTGCAAGAGGCTCTTCTGAATCCATATTCATTCTATTTCTCTCTCCCCTTCAAATGAATATTTTTTAAATTTAAAAATAAATACTAAAATACGAATGTGATCCTGAAAGAAGGGACCATCCTCTATGCCTCCCAAGCCTACTAATGACACCAGAACTACCTCTAACTAAGATAAACTTTGGCAGGTTCTTAGACAAAAATATACCTCGGGGGCTGGAGAGATGGCTCAGCGGATAAGGCACTTGCCTCTAGTGCCTAAGGCCCCGGGTTCAATTCCTCAGGACCCACATAAGCCCCCCCCTCTCTCGCTCTCTCACTCTCTCTCTCATCTCTGCTTGAAAATGAATTTAAAAAATCACCAACATTAGGGAGAGTATTTTCCTTTAAAAAATATATATATATATATATATATATATATATATATATATATATATATATATATATATACCTCAGGCAGGAAAGAAGGGCTCTATTCTCTTGGTAGTTGCCAGAAAAAGGCTTTTTTTCACAGAAAGAATAAGGAGAAAGCAGGTGGAGGTAGGTGGAGGGATGTGGAAAAAAGAGAAAGACTGTGGAAGGGTATAGGAAGTTTATTAGATTTAGCAGAACAGAGAGGAAACTGGGAGGAAGCAACCAGGTGAAGATCACCAGAAAGTGCAGAGAAAAAGGAATTCAGGTGGAGATTCAGCCTAAACAGGAGAGGTAGAGCATGACATCTCCAGAGGTCACAAAGATAGAGCCTGGCTGCTAGATTTGCTGCAGAAGTCAGTTTCATAGTGGTTTACTGGGTGGGCTGTACCTACTGGGTGGGGTGCACCTACTGGGTAGGGTACACTGGGTGGTGTTTGAAACTGAGTCCATTCAAAAGGTGAAGGCCTTTCTGTAAAGGCCACAGAAAACAGTATGGAGAGGGTTGAGGGAGCACATTTAAATACTAACTCAGGACTGGAAAGACAGCTGGGTGGTTAGCAAAGCCTCACTTCCAAGGTTTGATTACCCAATGCCCACGTAAAACCAGATAACCAAAGAGGCACATACATCTGGAGGTTGTTTGCAGTGGCAAAAGGCCATTCTCTCTCCATCACTGCTTGCAAATAAATAAATAAGGACTAATACAGACAGCCCACGGAGGAGGATATCCAACTGATCAGGGATGGGGAGGGGGGGAATTGGGGAATTCAGGATAACAACACATTGTTTGCCCACTAAATAATGTAACTCATTATGGACAATAAATATATATTTAAAAATATATTTTTTAAAAATACTAAAACCAAGAACAAGGAGGTGGTGCCCTGTATCAGGATGACTTTTAACTTCAAATTCTCCTTGGGACAGTCATTTCCCTTCTGTATCACTTTATCCTCTCTAACATGATGGGAATAAGACCAAGTGATTTCTAAAGTCATATCCAGCTCTGACAATGCAAGAAAAACTCATTAGAGAGAGAGAGAGAGAGAGAGAGAGAGAGAGAGAGAGAGAGAGAGAGAGAGAGAGAGAGAGAGAGAGAGAATGGGTATGCCAGAGCCATTAGCCACTACAAACTCCACAGGCATCTGGCTATGCGTAGTTACTGGTGACTCTAATCCAGGTCCTTCTGCTTTGCAGGCAAGTTCCTTAACCACTTAGCCATCTCTCCAGCCCTGACAACGTAAAAAATTTAAAAGTTAAAGACAAAAAAAAAACTAAAGAGATTCCCTCTTGGCTGTATAAACTGTGCTGGAAGATCCCGTTCATCATCTATACACCTCATTCTCCAGGTACCTTCCCCTAAAACCCACTTTCTTCAAAGTCTGAGCTATCCAAGTCCAGGGCCATTGGAGGGTGGCATTGCACAGTGAATCATAGAAAAAGTGTCAGCCTAGAAATAAATGGTTTCAGCCACCACGTCACCCAGGAGGGCACTGGGAGAGATGAAAGTGTCTGCCCAGGCACAGGTGAGATGGTGCACAGGTGGTCCTCATCAGTCTTGCTTCTGCAATTGCAACATACCCAGAACACACTCCTTGCAATTTCTCTTGTCTGTGTCTTTATTTTTCCTTGTAAGGAAATCAATCCAAGGAACATGAAAACCTAAACAACCTCTCACATCAAAGCAGCATGATTATATAAACGATGTATGTGAAGGTGTGTAGTTTCTTTCTAATTCTCATTCCAGGTAGCAAACCCATTGACACCGAAACCACCCTAAACTAAAACTGACTTTTGCCTTAATGTTATCCCAAAGAACATCACAGCAAATATTTTGCTAGAGTTTATAATACAAAATACATATTAGGTTGATGTCACAAAAGAGTTTTTTGACTGTGTCAGCAGAGGCTGCAGTGATGACTAAGAAGTTTGATGAACATGAATGGCACCATCTGAAACAGCCACAAGCAAATACATAGTCCCAGGGTGAGAGACATTATTACAACGAAAATGTTTCATTTTACATTTTAGAATTTTTGGTGGTGGTAACACACTAGCCTACCTGGAAAAAAAATAAAAAGGAAAGAAATAACAGAATTCCAGGCCAGTGGAAAATGTCAGCCCCTGTGAACACGATGGTCTCGATTTCTGTTATAATTTTCAAGAACAAGAAAACCAGACGTCTCTTGCTCTCCCTAATCACCATTTCCAAAGCTGAAAAAGAAGACGTGGAGTTGGATTCGAGTTGGCGACAGGAAGCAAAAATCTACAGGCAGAGGGCCCACCTTCTGGCTAGTTGGCACAGCACTGATTCTAAATACAGTTTGTCTGATGTTAACTGAATGAAAGGGACCAGGAGAATTCTGGATCCAAGAAGGCAGCAAGAAATGAGCTTTTCAAATGCGGATTTACATTCCAAACATACTTTCCTCCTGAGCACCAGGAAAGCCCCTCTTTCCTTTCACCAAGAGGCTGGAAAACCCGGCTGCTAGGAGACAGAGTTAGAAGCCAAAGAGCTCCTGTGGTGGCGCCCTGTGGTCCCTAGAGGAAGAAATAGAAGACACAAAGGGTGCCAAACCGTCCCCCTCTCCTCTGTCAGATTTAAAGGGCCGAGCAGTCGCCTCCGCTCAGGAATTTATGAGATCAAAGTGGTTGTGGGCTAAAGATCTCTACTTATTCAAAATATTTCGTGGCCCCGTTTTCTGGAGGTGTCAGACACTGACTTGAGTCTAAAGTCATTTCCTTCATCCTAATAGTAACCCTGAAGACTGGAGCAAGCAACACCAATTTCCAGATGGCATGTTGCCATAGCTTTATAATTCCCGGGCTAGGGCTGAGGGGTCTCCTGGCTCCATCGAATCCCAAAGCCACCTTGCTCAGCGCCGCCGCTGTGCCCGGCTAGACACCCGAGAGCGGCCAGCGCCTGGGCCAGGGGCTCGACAGGTGCGCAAGGGTCCCGTCCCAGGTCCCTGCCTCGCGAGCAAGCCTGGTCCTGGGGCGCAGCAGGTGCGCGGGGGTCCTGGCCTGCCCGGGGTCTCCTTCCCGGGTCCCTCGCGAGCGAGCCTGGTTCTGGGGCGCAGCAGATGCGCGGGGGTCCTGGCCTCCCCCAGCCCCTGCCTCGTGAGCGAGCCGGGTCCTGGGGCGCAGCAGGTGAACGGGGGTCCTGGCCTCCCGGGGTCCCTGCCCAGGGTCTCTGCCCCACAAGCGAGCCTGATCCCGGGGAGCGGCAGGTGCGCGGGGGTCCCGGCCTCCCCGGGTCTCCGTCCCCGCTAGCCGAGCGTGGCTCCCCGCAGCCCGCGCCACCTCCGCCCGCGCGCTCTCCCGGGAGCGCAGGAGCGGAGAGGAGGAGCCAGGGGCCCCGGGCGGGAGGAGTCGGGAGTCGGAGGGCGGCGGAGGCGGATTTCCTGGGCCGGCTCTCCGGGGCTACCATGGCGTTTGGGAAGAGCCACCGCGATCCCTACGCTACCTCGGTGGGCCACCTCATAGGTAAGGAGGCGCGAGGAGAGACGCCGCCGCCGGGCAGCCTCTAGGGACCGGGGATCCGGCCTCGGCCTGGGGGAACCGAGTTGGATCAAGTTGGAGGAGGAAATCCTTCCCTTCGCAGGGCACCTGCCACCTGCGCGCCACCCGGACCCTTTCCGCATTTCTTTCGGGGCCCACTGGTGCCAGAATCCCCCTCTGCAAAATGGATCTCCCCTTGGATGCCTCCCGGGGAGGGGGTGGAACCACACAGGTGACCCTCAACCTCCGCGCAGCCCAAACTTCTCGTCTTCACGTCCGTCCACTCGCGGCACGGTAGTTACACCCATTTTACAGACGAGGACAAGAAGACCCAGGGAGGATAATTAGGGTGACCTCACCGTGAAACGGTGGGTGGGGGCAGATTTCTCCAAACCAGCACCCAGCTCAGGCAAGGCTAAACATTGAGGGTGAAAAATGTTTTGCACTGGAGTGGAGGACAGCCGGTGTAGAGGAGCCTTTGGGGTACCCGAGGCCTCTGGGAGCCCGTGAGGGGCCGAGCATTTCTCTCCTGTGTCTGTTCTGTGAATTACGGGCGTGGAAGCAGAGCTCAGGCACTGCACCCATTTTTGCTACCTCAGCTCACTATTACTTTCCCCATTCCTCCCTTGGGGACGGGGTGTGGCACCCGGGTAATGCCGGGTAAACTGTCTGTAGGGAATTTAGCGGGGTGATGCAATCCCAAGGACCTGGTAAGGAGGATTCGGAAGGTAAAGGTCTCGGGGTCTCAGCTATTACCCCGTTTGTGACAGGAACACACCTTTGTACCTGAACCTGAGTGACCACATCTTTGTATGATGGGAAGAGTGGCTACCCTTAACTGTATACACGCGTCCTTATGGAGTGGTAGATATTAGATGAGCCCTGTGAAATGAATCCACACTGAGTCTAAGAAGGCAAAACGAGACTTCAGCAACTTCAGCAGTATGCCAGATTAATTCTTTACTTCTGTAAACATTGACAGCTACATCCCTTAGGTAAGGCATGGGTTCACACCTCAAGAAACTTTCTTATAGGAAGGATGGGTACATTTCGCATTAACTACGATAACCAATGACACTTTTGCAATAAAAAAAATGCATAGGGCACAAAACAAAGTAAGAGAGGAACTCAACTCTGCTGAGACTTAGGAAGATGAGAAGGCTGGGGAAAGTGCAGACAAACTACATGCCTAACAGCATGAACAAGCTCGGTTGGGGAGCTTTGTGCACCTAGTGCCAGCTAAACTTTGGGGTTACCCTAGCAGCCTTCTTTTCTTTCTTTTCCTGTAGCATTCTTCCTAGTTTTGTCTCCATTCCCTGGAGACCTTGTTGGACCATGTGTGGGGAGCTTCTCTGGGATAGGAAGCTAGTAGACTCATTCACATTGGATGTTCTCTTCCCCTTCTCAGATAACGTTTCGGTTTCGTGGGTTTGATGAGCATGTCTGGACTGTTTACTGCCAGGGTTCCAAGTATAAGTGCATAGCAGACCTGCCTGGTGTGGCTTTGGGTTAGTGTAGGTGCTTTGCAATTGCCATTTCTCTTCCTTTTGCTCACTCCTTCCCAATAAATGATTTAAAGAAGCAACCATAGTTTGAATACAGGTTCTATCTCCTACTTCCCTTATAACCTTGGGTACTTTCCTTAGCACCAACACCACACCCTGGAATCTCTGTCATCATCTCTAGTATGAGTTAAATGAGATTGCATAAAATAAAATACTTTCTGCTCTCCAGTTCTCCTTATAGGTGATTGCTCTGAAAGACAGGCTGGTGGAGATTTAACTGGTCTGTTTTGGCCCCATGGCCAGGTGTACTTGCAGGCTTTATTAATAGGTCACTCATTACTGTTTCAACAGCAGCACTCTGAACTTGACTTCTGATTGATTCCTGAATTACTGAGAATTGTTCAAGGGGGGAAAATCACTTCGCTCTTTGGTAATATAAACTAAATGGGACTTGCTAGATCCAAGGCAGATTATTTCAGGGAGACCAGACATCCTTTCTGTTATTATACCTCAGCCTCAACCACAAACTGCTTGATCTTTGCAGAAAAGGCCACATTTGCTGGAGTTCAGACTGAAGACTGGGGCCAGTTCATGCACATCTGTGACATAATTAACACCACCCAGGATGGGTAAGTTCAGCTGCTGAGAAACCTCTGGGGCAGCATGTTTTCTCTTGCTGACTTTTTGGTGGGGTACCTGCTACCTTGGAATGACATCCAAGGCCAGCTCCTTGCTCCAGCATGTGGGGATCTGAAGATCCACTATAATTTCTTTGTTTCCTCCTGCAAAGTTTCGACTTTTGTCTCTGAAGCACAATTGTTTTCTTTTAGGAGATAGATTGTTTCCTTCTTTAGGGTATTTTCCTGCTTCTACTGCCAGCGTTTTATGCAACTGAAAAGCATTCTCCAAGAGCTCCTTGGCTTGTGGTGATGACCAGGAGGTTGGTAGCCAGCCCTCTTAATTACCCAGGAAACAAGGGAGCAGTCTTTTGTCCTCCTGTCACAGACATTTTTTTTAATCTTAATGTCAACTCACCAGTGTTCTTGCTGTGCTGTCTCCTGATGTACTGTTGATACACTTTCTAAACTTCAGAGAATTGAAGTTATTAAATAAAAAGTAACTAACAATGAACAACCGCCTGCTACTCTGAATTGTATCAACTAGGTGATTATAAAACATCCAGTTCTGGTCACTGTCCTGCACATTTCCCAGTGATGACTGACAGTAATGAAGAAAACATGGCAACCCAGTTATTGGCTGTATATGAACGAACACTGCTTATGGTTAACACTTGTGTTTACAGCCTTTTGTTCCCCTGTGATCATGTGTACTCTGTAAACCTAACCCAAAAAAGGGACTAGAATAGAATGCATTTGCCCTTCTACTTGCAAATCTTTGTAATGGGAAGGTGTAGCATATCAGAAGCCGACCTGGTTTATCACTCCTACATCCCTTTACCTAGAGAGTGCTCAGGAAATACTAGTAGGCATCATGGATCACTGTATTGTTTGGAGAGTTACACTTCCTGTAGACTGGCTCTGGGCATTCATGGATGAAAGTGGGTACAAGCCCCTTCCGTGATTAGTGCTTTTGAGGTAACGCTCTCCAAAGTATTTTGAGTCTCACAAGAAGAAAGCTGGTATGGTTGGTTTTGCCTGCCTATTTCATGAGGAAACTTGGATGGGATAAATTAAGTGACTTGGGTAAGCAGAATGAAGGTGTTGGTAGTTTAGCTCTTTAGCCATTCCTCTTTCCATAACACATATAACTTTCCATACAGCCTGCTTTGCAAGCCCGAATTGGTGATTTCAGTGTGCTTATCTTCATAGGCCAAAAGATGCAGTGAAAGCTTTGAAGAAAAGGATTTCGAAAAACTACAATCATAAAGAAATCCAACTTTCCTTGTCAGTAAGTACTTTCATATCATCATCGACACTCTTTGATTTCCTAGCCTATAGTTATATTTTTAATCTAGGTACAAAAATATACAAATATTCTGAGAGATGACCATTAGGTTTCCAGAGAGTTATGTACTGTATGAACTAATACTTCCCCTATTGAGAAGTGAAGGTGAGGATTTAGCTGACTATAATGGCTTCTAATTTTATAGAAGAGAAGTCCTAAAGAATCAATATTTCCTGGCGAGGAGATGGGAACACATGGGTTAAAAACTGGTAGATGTTGGGCATAGTGGCTCACCCCTATAGATCCAGCACTTGGGAGGCTGAGGTAGAAGGATCACCATGAGTTGGAGGCCAGTTTGGTGCTACAGAGTGAGTTCCAGGTCAACCTAGGCTAGAGTGAAACACTGCCTTAACAAACAAAACCAAACAAGCAAAAAACCAGCACCAACAATAAAAAGCCTAGTAGATGTTAAGCTGACTAGTCAGTTTGCCTATGTACACAGCTAGCCATGTTTCAAGAAGAGAGAAGTGCAGTCTTGAACAATGACTCCCTGTCAGCTTCCTTTCTGGAGCTGCTTTGTGGAATCCTCGGATGCTGGTGGCTCGTTAGGTTTCCAAGTTTCGCTTGGTATAATTTGGAGGATGTTCTCTGTCAATTTCAGCCAGTCTCCTGTGTGCGGTTCAGTTTATGATTTGGATGTGAACTTTTTGATATGGTGCCATTTCCCCTGTTTTTGGCTCTAACATCTCTTCACTCACATTGGTGAATTGCTCTCTCTCTCTCTCTTTTTTTTTTTTTTTTTTGCTTGCTGCCTGGGAGTGAGCTATGTGGCTATCTTATTTCTCTTGCACACCTTTATTTACCTGTACCAGGCTCCAGATCGAACGTGATCATGGCAGTAATTGGCTAAAGTCACTCACTTTGCTTTTCAGAGCAGTGGGAGTGTTAATTCAGTAGGCTATGACACAGATGTGCACACAGTGCCCACTTCCTAGACTCACGTGGATGACAGTGTATCATATCCCATGTACCTGGAGGCTACCTGAATGAGAAGAAAAGGCTTCAACAGTATTCATGATGCCATTACTAAACTTTTCACATTGGGATCTGACTATTATTTTAGAGGCATTTTCTTCATTCCTTTCTCTTGCTTTTAGACTTTCTCCTGTCATTTACTCATGGCAGCCAGTTCAGGAAAGTCACCAAGTGAGGAAAAGTAAGGCACTTCTGTACATGTACCTGAGCTGTGGGGCAATGATAGAATGAATGCCGGTATACACACTAGTGGCTCTTGCCGTTAGTGGAGATGGTTGTCTTATGAGCTCCAGTTCACAGATGCTGAAGCCGACTATATGGTCAAGTGATTTCTGTTTTGTTTTGTTTTTTGAGGAAGGGTCTTGTTCTAGCCCAGGCTGACCTCAAACTCAAGGCAATCCTGCTACCTCTGCCTCCCTCCCGAGTGCTGGGATTAAAGGCGTGTGCCAC
>PVHP010035597.1:15000-18427 GCA_004024765.1 Zapus hudsonius
AGATGTATATTCGTTTTATAGATATGGTGACTAACTACTAGAATAAGTAACTATGTGTTCAAAAATAGCTACTGATGTTGCATTACAATCTGTTAATTTTGGATTTAGAACAGTAATAAATGATTGATAGCATCTGTCTTATCCCAGCATTTCTTGAAGATGTTGAAGCATGAATGCCTGATGATCTAAAACATTTTATAATATTACTTACTACTCTAGCCTTTGAAAATGAAATTTCTGCCCATGGCATTCAAAACTATTTTTCTTTGTGAACAAAGTACATCACTGTTAATTTCTTATTTTTCATCATAACTCTGGAACTTTCTGTCTCTTGAACTCAGAATTGGTCACAGGGCTTCCCAGGAGGTGTGGATGTCAGTGAAGTGAAAGAAGTGTACCTGGACCTGCTGAAGAAAGGAGTTCAGTTTCCATCTTCAGATGCAGAGGTGGAGAGCACAAGGCAGGAGGTAGGTAAAGTAATACGTGGTACTTGGGTCTTTTCTTAGTGAAAGGGACAAACCTAGTTTAACCAGCGCAGGAGAAAGATGAATTCATTAGAAGGATATGACACATTTCGTGGATTAACCAAGGCTTATGACTTTGCACTCAAAGTAAATTTGGGTCATAATCTGGGATTTTGTTAGACATGTTCTATGCTATGCTAAATTCCTTTTTACAAGGTTTCCAGATGTTGCTTTGCACAATGATGTTGAGAAGCACTAGCCTAATGCCTCATGTTTAGGGCTATCCACCCAAAATTATAGATCAGATCAGGTCAACTTGACCCAGTAAGCTATTCACTGATGAAGGAGATAGATGACATCTGTTGGTTAAAAAGGCATCACATGAATTGATTTACCATTTGTTTTTGACACCCCAAGAAGCAGCAGTGATTTTACATGGGAGTTTATCATACTGAGCCTTGGTAAAAACCAAGAGTACTTTGTGGAGTTGTCATTCAGTTAAAAAACCTCATTGCTGCTGCATTTCTAGAGTTCCTGCTCTGGTGTGTCATTTTTTAATGTCATTAGGGCTCTTCTCCAAATGCTGAGCAGGTTATACTCCTGATGGTCGACTCTGTACTAAAACCTTCTACCCAGGACTCGGGTTGAGAGTGCCTGAGTCAGCTGGGTGGGAACTAGGTTTGAGGCATGTTAACTCACATCATAATACTTCTGTATTTCATTTGATAGACTGCTCAGATCTCATCGAGTACACCAACGTTGGTCCCTACTGCACCAGCTCTTTCTTCCATAGCTGCTCCCAAGAACCCAACGATTTCATTAGTCCCAGAACAGGTAACAACAGTGACAATTTTGTATTTATTCATGATTTTTTTCCTAGGTGCTGAGCATCGTATTTATAATTTTTATTTGTTTCTTAGTAACATTGTGATCCATAGGTACCTTATAACCCTTAATTAACTTAACTTCTCTATTTTATCTTATTTATTTTGGAGGTAGGGTCTCACTCTAGCCTAGGCTGACCTGGCATTCATTATGTAGACTCAAGGTGGCCTCAAACTCACGGTGATCCTCCTACCTCAGCCTCCCAAATGCTGGAATGAAAGGTGTGTACCAGCAAGCCTGACCCTATTTTAATATTTTGAGAAAGAGTCTCATTATATATACCCCCAGCTATTCCATGTAGCCCAGGCTACTCTAGAACTTCAGTGATCCTCTTGCCTCTGCTCACATGTGTTGGTCACCATGCCTGGCTATCACCCTCCTTTTACAACAGGGAAGACTGCCACTTAACTGTAAGACTTACCAAGGTTCATTACTTTGTGTTTGTTGTTGAAGCAAGGTCTCAATCTAGCCTGGGCTGACCCGAAACTCATTCTGTAGTCCAAACTGGCCTCATACTCATGGAAATCTCCCTTAGCTTCCCAAGTGCTGGGATTAAAGGCATGTGTCACCACATCTGGCAATTTCTAAATAGATTAGTCCATTGGGTTCTAATTCCAGAGCTCACATATTTAAGAAGTGTTCTTAGCCAGTGGAGCCTTGACTGTAGGCAAGATCTTCTGTCCATCAAATAATCACTATAGTTTCTGGTAGGCCTGTTCATGTATCATTGCAGGGAACTCAGTAAGCAGTTTTCTTATTACTCTATTGTTTGTATCAACTGAATTACATTTACTTTTTCATCTGTACCTGTTTGCCAGAGGTCCAGATAAGTAGTTCATTATGTGACGCTCATTTAATTTCTTCTAAAAAAGAAATACTGAAGACTTTGTATTAATATTTAGTGCTTCTTACATAAAAAATCATAATTAGTTCCTTCTAGAATTTAAACTATGGAGTACTTAGCAGTTAAAAGCCCTTGCTTGCAAAGCCTGCTCCCCCAGGTTTGATTCCCCAGTACCCACATAAAGCCAGATGAACAAAGTGGGTCTGGAGTTCTCTTGGAGCAGCAACAAGCCTGGCACACCCATTCTCTCTCTCTCTCTCTCTCTCTCTCTCTCTCTCTCTCTCTCTCTCTCTCTCTCTCTCTTCCCTTACAAATAAATTAAATATATATGTAAATAAATTAAATATATATATATTTTAAAAAAGAATTTAAACTATGAAGAACAAAGTATTTCTTTTTATATCCTTCCTCCTGTAATACCATGAGGACACTAAAAATCCTATTTTTCTTTTAAATTGGTTATTCAGGATAACATTTGTCATTTTGTAAATGTCCCCAGCAATTTATACTACTAGGTTCCTGGTACCGCCTTCCCTATTGATATTGATTCTTTTTTTCCCCTTCAGTTCAAACTTTTCTAAAGTACATTTTTGGGTTTCTTATAAGAAATGTCAAATCCACTTAGAAGGCAATAGGGTATTATTTGTAAAACAATTATATGTATAATTCATATAAACCCAAGTGTATTTGTAAACATTAGTTTTTTTCCAGCATGTGTCTTGCAAGCAGGAAACAAGTAGCCATTCCCTGGGTCACATTTACTGACTGGAGACTGTGTTGCTCTTCACAGATTGGGAAATTGCACAGTGAGTTGGATATGGTGAAAATGAACGTGAATGTGATGACTGCCATATTGATGGAGAACACTCCAGGGTCTGAAAATCATGAAGACCTGGAGCTTTTACAGGTATAGCATGATCTTTGAACTTTGGAGGTGGAAGACATGTTCATATTTTCTGGTCTATCACCTTGCATCCTGGCTTCAATTGATTTCTGAACCTAACAAAAAGATTCACAAATGACTTTAGCAGATACACAGTAGTAACTTGGACATGATCCATTCTTATCCTCTTGTCAAAATAACTTACTGTGGGCTGGAGAGATGACTCAGTAGTTAAGGTGCTAGACTGCAATGCCTAAGGACCCAGGTTCGATACCTAAGTACCCACATAAAGCCAGGTACAGGCACAAAAAGTGGTACATTCTCTCTCTCTCTCCCTCTCTCTCTCTCTCT
>PVHP010035598.1:0-17424 GCA_004024765.1 Zapus hudsonius
GGCCCCGAGCCAGTTCAATAGTAGCACAGCCTCCCTCCCAGACTCCCACCCCACAGTGTCCAGGGAAATCAGTTTTTCCCCAGGGAAGGAAGGAGCCAAGCACAGAGAATCAGAGTGCAGAGGAAGGCAGAGATTTTCCATTTCCCCTAAACGCTACTTCTACAACTTGCCCTCCTGTTACTATGGTTACCACATGACTTCTGAATTAGTTTCTACAGAAACAGCGATTGTGGAAGCCAATAAGCCTCACAGTTGCCCAGGTACCTTCATTAATAATAAGAAATGCTGGCCATCTGTGAAAATCACACCCAGCGAGGGAGGCTTTTCTTTAAACATTTGTTTTTCTCTATGTGCTCACCAATATTCATGTTGGACAAAGAGAATCGTGAGTGCAATGAAGAGAAGGCAGAAACACAGCCCTGTTCCTCTACTGGGCATATTAAATGGTCAGGGAAGCTTCTTTAGAACACTGGAGGCAAGGGGGTAGGACTGGGTGTGGTTCGGTGGTGGGGAGCTCGCCTATCATATGTGAGGCCCCAGCTTCCATTCCTAGCACAGGAAGGGACAAAGAAACAGAAACAAATAACAAACAAACAAACAAATACAACAGGTTTCAAATAAATGCATTAAAATGGAGAGCTTGGAGAAAAATTCTATTTTAAAAAAGTGTGTTATTCTAAGTTTACAGTTTTTGTAGCTCTTTCATTTAAAAGTAGAATTCCATCAAACTAGAATACCTACATGAATCCTCTCCTGCCTGGAAAACTTCAGAATTTTGAATGCACTTTCCAGCTTTCTGTGTTTTCCTTCCACAAACCAAAGTGCACTTGCCTTTTAGGGTAATATTGTAGAAGCAGCATTTTCTCCATATTATTTACCCAATGAGGTGTTATTTTTTTTCACTTGGTCAATTCTACCCTCATCTTAGTCTTCAATGTCATAGATCAGTCTGTTTCTACATTGCCACCTTTCTAATCCCCCAGTATTTCTTAGGTCAGCATCCTAACAGTCTCTGTATGTATCATATTTTCTTTATTTTTTTTAATAGAACAGGTTCTTACTCTGCTGAAATCAGTCTTCTGCTTATGCATGCTATCTAACTTCTCTAGTAAATCCATTCATATTCTCATCTACTAATTTGAGATCCTCATCTGATAATGCAAAAAATCTGTATCTTTTAATGTACCACATTGAGTATTTCTGCCTTGACCAGGAATTACACTTTCTTGATTCTTTAAATGTTTCATGGTGGTTGACTTTATACCAAATGCTACATTATAAGGAACAAGAGAAGCGTCCATTTAACTACTGGTAAGATAGCTTTTATGTAAATAATATTTGTATTCAATTACAAATAACAGGCAAAACATATCTTTAAAAATCTATTTGAAGGCACCGGAGAGCAACCAAAATAAGGCATAAATGGGAAGAAATTACATTTTTATAGGCGGTATTCCTCTAAGACAATGTCAGCTCGCAAAACAGAAGACTTATTGGACAGTGAGGAGAGAAGACAAATTCATATCCACCAGCATGGCTAGAAATTGTGGGCCGGGCACATACCACAGAAAGGAAAGTGCCTTGGAGAGGGTCTCTGAATTCACACCTTATACTCCACATCTTTGGATGATCCCTGAACTATAAAAATATGAGAGGTTCCGAGGAGTATAAAGGAAGTAAAACAAATGAGCAGAATTTCTGCATCTGCCCAGTGAAGCAGAGTGGAGTTGAAAGTAGTCAATAATCGCCCTAGGATTTCCTAAGACCTCTCTAACAAAGCAGAACACTAAGCTTTGACCACATCAAAGTGATTGCTTGGCAATTTCTGTACCAGGAGCTTCAGTTAAAAATAATAGAGACCAGAATTTTTTAAAATCATTATCTATGTTGCTTAGTATAAAATAAAGCATTATGGAGGAAACATTGGGGAAATAGTAAACGAGATCCATAATTGAAAGAAGAAAAAATGCAATAAAAACAGGCTCTGAGCTAACCCAGATGTTGGAATTAACAAAGGCCTCAAACAGCTATAATAAATGCATTAAAATCCAAAAGAAAAAGATGATAATCATGTATGAATAAATGAAGAATTGCAAGAATGAACTGAAGCTATAAAACTGTGTGTGTGTGTGTGCGCATAGAAGCACACCTGTAATAAATACCAATATAATGGACTTAACAGCATACTGTAGACAAAACAAGAGATTCTGAAGAAAAAAGGTCAGTGGCAATTATTTGATCTGAAAGAGGAAGTGCAAAACTGAACAAAGCTTAGTTCCTCAAGACCACTTCATAGGGTCTGGTCACATTCAAAAAAGGAGAGCAAGAAGTGTGCAGAAAAATATTTGATGGTGCAGTGATCACCCCTCCAATCGTAAATAAGAATGAAATTACGTCATTTGCAGGAAAATAGATGGAACTAGAGATCATTATGTTAAGCAAAAAATTACCCAGATGCAAAAGATAATTACCGTTTTTCCATCGAATGTGGAATCAGGATTGAATAAAATATATGGCATGAGCATAGAAGAAGTATGAAGATGAGAAGATGGCTTAGTGGCAAAGAGTGCCTGTCACAGGGCTGAAGAGATGGCTTAGCAGTTAAGGCATTTGCCTGCAACGTAGAAGGACCTGAGTTCTATTCCCCAGTGCCTATATAAAGCCAGATGCACAAGAGGGCACATACATGTATCTGGAGTTCATTTGCAGTGGATAGAGGCTCTCTCTCTCTCTCTCTCTCTCTCTCTCTCTCTCTCTGCCTCTTTCTCTAATAAATTAATAAAATATTTTTTAAAAAGAGTGCCTGCCACAGGAGTATGAGGACTTGACTTTGATCTCCAGTGCCAGGAGTGGCCATACACTCGTAACTCCAACCCTGTGTTTAGGGGGAGGGAGAGAAAGGAAAATATTAGGTTCACTGATTAGCCAATCTGACTAAAAACAGCAGCTCTGGGTTCAGTGAGAGATTTGGTTTCAAGGAAATAACACAAAAAACAATAGAAGACACCCAACATTTTCCCCTGGCCTCCACATCCGAGCAAATGGGGCATCTGTACACACATGAGCAAACACTATACATTCACAATACATGCACAGATTACACATAACATTCACACAACACATAGAAAAATAACGTTCAAAAAGAACATAGAAGAAATACTATTTAAGGAAGGGGACTAGATGAAGGAGAGTGGATGGAGAGGAGAGAGGGAACAAGACAAGGTGACGTGGGGAGGAGAGAAACACAAATGCATCGCACGCGAGCACACACACACACACAGGCATATGCCAGTCAAACCACTAAAACATCAAAGATAGAGAATTATGACAGTTTCCAGGAAAAGAAATATTGCACAAGGGGTAGTTACAAGTACCAGCTGACTCTTTGTGAGAAATAAAGATAGAAATAGAACTAAAAACATTAATATGCAAAAGAAAAAATTATGTCCAAGGAAAATGACCTTCAAAATTGAGGATAAAATGAAGTTTTTTTTTTTAGATGAACAGAAGCTAAGAGAATTTGCCTGCAGCACACTTGGACCACAAAAAATGTTAGAAATTTTCAGGGTGCAGTGGAATAACATTACAATTTTAATCTGCAGAAATGAATAAATAACATTAAAGTGGGCATAAAAAACATACACCTGTAGCAAAGAAAAACTGCATACTTTCCCTCCCCTTACTAAAGGCAAGTTACAATACTACATAGTGAGGCTTACAAGATATAAAATGTATGACAATTACTGCACCTTAGTAAAAGTGGAGAATGCAATTGAACTGTTGCGATGATAGTTTATGAGAATGTTAGCTCTAGGTTAATGATTAACTATCATAGTGGGCTCTGTAAGAAGACTGGTAAATACTACCTAGAATAACAACTAAAAATAATACCAATTTAGCCAAATTATCAAAATCTTCTCAATGTTGTGCATATTGATTTTAATCTCCATTTACATGTCATTAAAATGAGGCCCCAAAAGTTAAGAAACTTCTTAAGAATTTTAGCTTTGCTATCTCAGAGGTCTGGCTTTTACCAGACTTTATTCTACCATCGTGGGTAGGTTATGAGTGGGAAGGATGGGAAGTTGGGTAGAATTAGAATCAAAGGACCTGGCACATGTTGCAGAACCAGCATTTAATCAGGACACCCAACTCTCCAGAGCACCTGTTTGTCTAAGTCCATTCTGTCCTTTCTTAAATTGCAAAGGATGCTTAGCAATGACTCCTGTGAAGTGAAACATTAATTAACATCTTAAAGGAGTGTTGGGGTTGCATGAGATTAATAGTGTAGTTTAAAAAATCAGGTCATAAAATATCAATTAGGTAGTGATAATGTGTCAAGAATATAGAAGAGAGAGATTAGCGGTGGTGTCCAGGGATGAGCTACCACAGTCGAGGGGAGAGGAAACTGGCGAATGGGGGAAATCTCTGAAGAAAGGAAGAGTTGATATGCTTTGGAAATGGGGTGAAGATGAGAAAGGGAAATACCCTTGTGTTTAGAAAAGTCAGACCTGGATGCGGGAGACTGGCCATGCTAGGAACATAGAAAGATGAATGAGAAGGTCCCTCAGGTGATCATTCGTGATGATGCAGACCTGTGGTTCTCCGCTGCAGATGACTTTACCTCTTATCTCCAGAGAAAATGTAGCAACACCTGGAGGCCTGGTTGCTTCTCAAAACTCAAGGGTGGCTGGCGAGTTTAAGGTAGGCACCCTTCTGGCAAGTAATGTCATGTGACCAGGATGATTCTCAACATCCCATGAGACACAGGATGGCCTTCTACACACCCCAAATGCCACCAGTCTTGAGATTGAGAGCCCTTGCTCCGGACCTTGGGGATTATAAATGCAAAGGTGAGTCTTGTTCTATAATGCTGTTGTTTTCACTTAAATTAACATTTTAAATCAGGAGAGGCCAGGCTTCTCTTGGAAGATCTGCCAACCCCAAGCTTGGATTTCTCCAAGATAACATCTGGCTACAACTGACCAGGTATCCAGAGATGGGGTTCCTAGGTGTGTAACCTTCATTTTCTCTCCAGTTTCTGAGTCCCAGTATCAGGGACTGTTTATCTTTGTGTCTGCACTATTACTGTTCTCAGAGTGGAAAAAAAGTCAACTTTATTATTTGCAGGGTGTGTATTTGCAAACTGGCCTACTGGCTGACATTTATTTGCTCAAATCAATACACACAGCACTTTCGTGGCCATTCACAGATAGAGCTGTGAGTGAAGTCAGCTGCTCCGTGGGTGCACCTCTTCCTGTGAGGAGCAGCGAGGTGACACTTCGCTTTCGCTTCCTGTTTCAGCTCTCAGGAAGATCAGGTCCTTTTTGTGGTACAGCCAGTGCCATGATTTTTTGCATGTTTGTTGGTGACTTTGCAACTGAAAGGACCCTACCCAGAGTGTGTAAACTGTCTGGAGCATACAGGGCTCTGAGGGAAGCAGTATGCATGGGATTGCGTCCTTTCCTCCCAGCTTGGCTCTGGCTCTGTGCTGTGCAGTACATGCTCAACAGCACTGGGCAGACCTGGGCTTCTAGGAGGTTCTGGACAATATTCTGTTCTTTTTCCAGAACATTTCAGGAAACTTTTTATCTTCATAGGAAGAATACGTTCCTATTATTACACAAGCTGAATAACACATTTGGCATGGTTGACTCACATGTAGCCCTCGGGCAGAGTTCCCTGCCCTCTGAAATGTTGGATGATTCTACAAAATTGTCAATTTGGCCTTAGAATTAGTTATAGATTAATTGATTATATCTAAGTATTTGAATATATTAAAATATATTTAAAAATAGGAGACTATGGCTCAGTGGTGGAGTATTTGCCTTGCATGCATGAAGCCCTTGGTTTAATCCTCAGGACTGAAAATAAAAGCATAGAAAGATAGGCTAGCCTACATAATACATAAGACAAATCTAGTTTTTAGTGGGTATTTTCTTTTTTCAGAACTGTATATAAAAAAGCTAGATTTTTCTATTGAGGGTAATGGAAAGAAGAAAGAAACCACACACAGAATTAGCTTGGAAAACTTTCCCAAATTGCTTTTTTATGGTTATTGAGGTTTAAACTCATTATTTTTTTTGTTAGACTACTTAAATAGCTCTTACTTCTATTTAAGAAAGTATTGTTCCCTTTGAAAGTGTATTTGCATTTTTACTGTTTGCCCTTAAGATCCCTTATCCCTACATTGCGCTAATACGTCTAAGGGGAAAGCTAGAGAATATTGAATTTTCTAGAGAGCAATGTGGGGCTACCAGAGATGATCTGTGTTGTGAGAAACTAAAAAGATGGGGAACTTTCCAACCTGTGGCTCACAAGACAAGACTGGAAGGAGAGCCGGGCGTGGTGGTGCACGCCTTTAATCCCAGCACTCGGGAGGCAGAGGTAGGAGGATCACCATGAGTTGGAGGCCACCTTGAGACTACATAGTGAATTCTAGGTCAGTCTGGACTAGAGTGAGACCCTACCTCGAAAAACAAAACAAAAAAAGACTGGAAGGAGAAAGCAGCATGCTTTAGAATTATATATTTTTTAATTCTGATTTTTTTAAAAGAAGTATTTGTGGACAAAAAAAAAGTCAAAACATATTTTAAAAGGAGGCAAGGAGAAGTGGTCAAATGAGAGGAGGGAGACCCCACACACAACAAGGATACATGAGAGCAGGCGTGATAACTTTGATCATTGCAACATTGTGATACCACAGTAATCCTCAGTATAGCAAAAATAAGACAAATAATAGGCAAGTGCTGATGTGAATGGAAGGATGTTGGTGGGGATATAGGAAAGCACCACCAGCTGGTAACACTGTTTTGCAGGATGTTGCTAATGCCAAACACATTGGTACCCTATGGCTTGCAATTCTCCTCCTGAGGAATGTGTGAGAAATGCTTACACTGGTGCACAGAAGTTAGGCACTACAACGTTTAAATCTATGCAACTCATAATAGCTCACATCTGAAAGCTACCCAAAGCCAAGCAATATTCATAAGTGGAATACTATACAACAGTAAGAATGAATGATCTGAAACATGAAATAATTTGAATAAATCTAGCAAAATTAAAGTGGTGCAAAAGAAACTGTGCTTGAGTGCATGTTGACTTCTGACATTTACTGATGTGCAAGAACCAGCCAAGTTACCATGTCATGGGGAGTAAGGATGCTAGTTTTCCTTAGTGGGCTGGAGGCGAGACTGTGACTGAAAACAAGCATGAAAAGTGCTTTGGAGGCTGGTGCTCCCTCTCTCCATTTAGTGCTGATTTCACAGGTGCCATTAGTTTGTGAAAATTCTCTGAGCTGTATATTCTTGCCTTCTACAGCAATATCATTTTTTGTTGCAGCTGCAGACTTAAATAATTTTATTTCCTTCTGTCTGATGTAAAGCTAAAAAGTCACAAGCAGGGGCTGAAGAGATGGCTCAGCAGTTAAAACACTTGCCTAAAAAGCCTAATGGCCAGGGTTTGATTCCCCAGTATCCACGTAAAGCCAGATGCACAAAGTGACTCAAGCATCTGGAGTTTGTTTGCAGTGGCTAGAGGTCACTCTCCTCCCCTTGCAAATAAATAAATAAATAAATAAATAAATAAATAAATAAATAAATAAATAAATAAATAAATATTTTTTTAAAAAATTCACAAGCAATGGTGTGCCAGAGCTGGCTTATAGAGGCCTTTTCCAACTCTGAGGTTAATGACCCAAGGCAAATGCTGGGAGCCGGAACTGTCCAGCATACTGAATATCAGCTGTGACAAAGACAATGAAGACTAACAAAATCCCAAACATCCTGCACGAAGAGAAAATGTAATGATCACTTGAAGTGAAAGGTGCGGGACACCATGAATATCAAACATTACTCTCTTGGAAGTTTAGCATCGAACTGTGGTTTGTGCCCGGATATAAAGAAATCCAGGCCAGGTTCAACCCCAAGTCAGTCCTCAAAATCCTCTTGCTCAAGAGTTACAGGCCAGAAACATATCCATACACTTATTTCGTTTTTACCTTTTCTCTAAAATCTCAATCAAATCACACTTCTTGGGAAGTAAATAGTCAAACACGGCTTTTTCATTCCTTTGTGAATCCCCAGTACACTGCTTTCTTTCCCTATAAGGAAATGACCATAGGTATGGTCTGTATTACAGGACTATCAGGGTCATTACTGATCAGGTTATTCCCTGGGGATTGAATGGAGAAGCAAGTTCAAAGCCAGTCAGGATGTGACCCCCTCTCTGCATCTGGCTGTCACTCTGCCTGCTCTAGCTTCTTCTCACTGACAGAGGATGAGGACAACAGGGCTATAGAGGCCCCCAGGACACTTCCAAGGAAAGGAACAGAAGGTGGATGCTTTGCTGCCTTGTCCACCATCCTTTGATCCGAAACTGCTGAGTGCCCTGCTGAGAAACTTCAAAGAGGAGGAGATGTGAAGGGTGTCTTCACAAAGGTGCCAGCAGCAGGCAGCAGGCGGCTTCATCCAAGAGACTTGTGTGGCACCAAATCAAATATCAATGCATCCCCATCCTAATTAAACTTACCACTGACTGAGACCTTAGTTCTCACCTGATCCTGAATCATTACTTCACACACCAGAAGCTGGAGGTCCAGAGGAATTGTGTTGCAGATTTGAGACTCCAAAAGGGCTTCAAATGCTCAGCCCCCACTTTCTTCCATTTGGTCACTGCAGCTCCAGATCCCTTGATGGACCCCAACCTCACTCCTCTCCATGTTAATGTCTCCAGAAGAGGACTGTGTGTACCTCACAATTCTTCTTTTGCAGCTCCCCCACCCCCTATTTCTTATTTCTTCTAAGGAAAATAATTGAAAGTATCTTAGGGATTTGTTGGTGTCCTGGAATCTTGGCAGTGCGTATTTACAACATTCATTTACATTTGAAAAATGCAGCAAAGGTTGAAAATCTCTCATATCTTTAGAATCTGATTCAGTTTACAGTGTTTTTGAGAACTCATACCCATGCAGGGAGGATTCCAGGAGTGCCCACGGCAGCTTGTGGTTGCCTAACTTTCCTCCCCTTTTTTCTGCTGCTTTCTTGACGTCATGGACCTACTCACTACAATGAGGCCCCACCTCCTCAAGTTTCAATAATCACCTGCTGAAGACTGAAGCTATAACAGATGAGCCTGTGGGAGACATTTTACATTCAAATCATAACAGTTCCTTTCATTCTAATAGCAATCTCTGAAGGTAGGTTCGGTTAGGATTTCCATCTCACAGAAGACAACTGAAGCATAGAGAAAGAAAAAATTTATCTAAGCCCATACACTATTCCTCTCCAAAATCTACAAGATCTGTATTCTAGACCCCTCCATTGTGCTTCCTTATAACAGACCCAATAACAGAAGCCATCTTTCCTAGTCCTATACTGGAAAACTTCCCAATACCACATGAGCAGACCCTGGCTTATCAAGAAAGGTGCCCTTCAGTGGGACTCTAGTCCTTTAGCTCTGACTCTGATTTTAGCACTGTCATAACAGGGCTTAGCCAAAGACTTCTTTTTTATATTGGACAATTATATCGACAATTTTAATACATATACATAGTCCCTCTTCTATTTTGATGTCATTTTGCTTTCTTCCCTCTATCATCCATGTTGAAATGTTGGTGAGCCCAATACTGTACAGGTTTTCTGCAGGTAATGACAGCCACTGTGTTCATCTGCATGCTCAGTGTACGACATTTCCCTTATTTGCTTGTGTTCTGAATTCCTGATGTGTATTCTCCTGGCTTATATATAGTGTCAAAATGTTGTAATCTGCACTCCACTAACAAGGTATCCACATAGCTACTACATAACGGCATAAGTGGTCAATTGCATTTAGGAGCTTGGTGGTTGGAGTTTCATACTTCCTACAGGGGACAAGCTTCCAGGGGATTCTCCTATCTCCAATTCCTATCTTGCTTTAGGCATGTGAGGATTACAGATGCCCACTACAGCATCAGCTTGAGGTGGAGTCTGAGGATCCAAACTCGGGTACTTGTGCTTTATCCACTGAGCCATCTACCGAGCCCCACAAGCAGCTGAATGAAGCTGGAGCACAGCACCTGCTAAACAGCATTATCACCAGAACCTGAACTTGAATTAACAGCTGTAAGAGCGTCACACAGTTTCAGTTGAGTCTCAAGATAGTTACAATGAGTATAGGCTCTTAATAGGGACCAACACACCTAAGATTAAAGAACAAGAGGATAAGAATAAATTTAGTGAGGATAGTATGCCCCTGATTAATATCATTTAATTAATGAAAAACATCACGAGATGCAAACACTAAATAAACTTGCAAATCTAACATCTGCATATTCCATGCCAATCTTTTCAGATATGTTAATTAAATATTTTTTCTAAAAGTGCTCTGGGATTCACAATAGCCAAGATATGGAAATAAGCTATTAATGAATGAACTTTGAGGGAAAATCTCCCCCACAGACACCCTGAAATACTACTGAGTCTTAAAAAGGAAATTTTCCCATTTGTCACAACATGGACAGGACTGGAGTCATTATTCTAAGTGAAGTAAGACACAAAAGAAATGTATTGCATTCTCACAGGGAGGATTTTTAAAAGTGAAATATACAGAAATAAAGAGTGAAACAGTGGTTACCATGGTGAGTGGAATAAAGATATGTAGGTCAAATGATATAGCTCAGTAGATCTATGGGATAACAGAGTCTAGGAATCAAAAGCACAACATTAGAATGATAGTTAAGAAGGCTGTGTTATATCAGGGACTTTTGTTAAATGACTAGGTTGTAGCTGTTTATTTTCACACAGCGTAACTATGAGATGCTGTAGGTATAGTAATCTGATTTTTTGTAGTAATCATTACTATCTATGTTTATCCTGTGGATCATGTTGTAAACTATAGATATATATGATGAAATATATTTGAAAATGAAGTTAAAATATTTTAAGTTGATTTTCCAATGGATATTTCATAATAGCCTTATGTATCTATAGGGCTTAGATATTGAGTGTCAACAAACCAAAGCCATAATATACAAATTAAAGAATTTAAACGAAGTTGGGCATGACGATACATGCCTGAAATCCCAACACACATGAAGCTGTGGTAAGAGGATTGCTGTGATTTCAAGGCCAACTTGGACTACATAGTGAGATCCTGTCTCAAAAAAGGGAATTTAAATAATCAATGATGGCTGTTCTAATAAAAGTACATAGAAGGTTCAATGTACAATATAAATTGAACTCTTTGACCACACTCTGAAAAGTCATGAAATGGCCAGTCTTTGGAATGCCTTCAAGTTGTGTAGTAATCTTGCACTGCTAGTTCATCTTTTCTCTTTTTCAGATGAAATTTATAGCCTATTCTTTACTTCTTATTCTAAGTGGAATGTCCAGGTTCTATTAAATGCCTGTCCTTGCTTGATATGGTGGTTGTAGCAGTTACTTTCTCATTGCTGGGACAAAATACCTTACCAGAAGCAGCTTTGGAAGAAAAAGGTTTATTTCAGCTTACAGCTTCAAGGGAAGTCTAGCATGGATGGGAAAGCATGGCAAGAGCAGACAACTGGCATCACATCTTCACATCAGCAGGGAGGAAGTAGAAGCTCAAGAGCACTAAGTGGGGCTGAATGGTAACACCTCAAGGCTCTCATACTCCTCCAAGGCTTCACCCCCTAAAGGCTCCAGAAACTTCTCAACAATGCCACCAACTGGGAATCAAATATTAAAACACATGAATCTACGTGGGACATTTTTCCATTCAAACTACTACACTGTTGCACACCTGATGCCCCAGCTACACAGGTGAGTAAGGCAGGAGGGAGATTGTGAATTAGAGGATAGTCTTGGCAATTTAGCATAATCTTGTCTCCAAATTAAAAAAATAAAGCTGGAGATACAGTTCAATGGTAAGAGCCCTTGCCTAGCAAGCAAGCATCAAGCCTTGAGTCCAGTCCCTAATACCACCATCCCCTACAAAATTTCTATTCTGTTTCATTTCAGTAGTGGCTATGTGTCAATAGATTCTGTATTACATCTTGTCAAATCACTTTATGACACATTTCAAAAGAAGACTTACATGAGCACACTTTAACACAACCTAAATGTGTATGCTGTGATCTTATTTAATCATTACACACTGTTGGCCAAATACATTACAATAATCTATTGTTGGGATCAGTGCCAGCCCTAATGCTGCTACACAGATATGATTTGAGGAGCTGTCAACACTGGGACCTTCAGTGGGAATGAAGCCAGGACTGGAAAAACCAGCGGCTGAGTGAAGGCAGAGGACACACAAACTAAACCAGCTGGGCAGGAAGACTCCCCAGCAGTTCCTGGTTAAGGGTCAGATGGTGGTTGAGCTGACTAGGCACATACCAATGAAAGAAATCTCTAGAGATGGCAGAGGAGGGAGTGCTAGGCTGGGAGCCTAGTTCAGTAGTATAGCACTTGCATAGCATGCTTGCATCCCTGGTCAGTCCCCAGCATTGTAAAACAGTAACCACCGAGTGCAGGAGACAAGGAGAGGATTGGAAAGTAGTGTAAAAGCCAGTGTTAAAAAATAATATTACTTATAATTGGCATCAATTTAATGGGATAGACATGCACTTTTCCCTTTAAGAGAGGAAACCAAGTTAAAGAAAACTTTAATAGTAGACACAGGGTAGAAAATAACCAAAAACCTGTGATTATGGGTGTCTGGAGTCATGAGAGAGTTCCCCAAAAGGAGAAAAGCTATTTCAATTGAGCCCCTTTGAATAAAAATACACAGAGAGAAGCAATAAAAGGTGAGCCTTTGGAAGCTGGGGAGATGGCTCAACAGTTTAAGGAACTTGCTTCCCAAGCCTACTGACTCAACTTCAGTAGTCCAAGTAAAACCAGATACAAAGTAATGCATGCATCTGTGATCCCAACTAGCCTAGACAATGGGAGATGGATCCAGGAGAATCCTAAACTTGCAGGCCATTAGTATGCAACACACACACACACACACACACACACACACACACACACACACACGTAAATACTTTTAAAGCACAGAAAAGCGGGCCTGTGATTATTCAGAATTCTTATGATAAATGCCATAAAATAAAGATTTAATTTTGTAAGATGTACTATCTGGTTTTGATAATTTAAGTGAAGTATTTGATTTATTTTTCTGACTGGGAGGGAATTGTCTAAATAAGCTCAAAGCTCTTTTCAATTGTATCAATTTATAACTTTTAAATTTAAGGGTAGAATTCTGCATTGTGGCACCCTTAAGTGACTTTTTGAACACCACCACAGTAACCCTTAAGGAATAGAAACCCACCGCTGGAACTCTATGGTGTCCTACAGATAGGAACTTCACTAGCAAAGTCAGAAGAGGAACTTAGGAAGGGAAGGAGGAGGAACAGGGCAATATCCAGGAACTTGATAACTGTCTCCTCTTTCTGCTCTAGAACTTCCCCAGCTCTCCTGCTTGTCAGTATTGAGATCTGGCTGTGCCTTGCCCTAAGTTACTCCATATATGTAAAATAATGTTTTATCAGACTGTGCCTTGCCCTGAGGGACTCCATTTGACAAGAGTTTTTGTCTCCTTTTTGATGATGGAGGATGACTCTGTACCTCAGTGGTCACAGAAACACCACCACCTGCCTGGTGTCACCCACAAGGCAATGACTGATGAGTGACTTATTCTAAAAGGAGAAAGTGTGTTACCCTAGACATTTATCAAAGTAAATTGTGACTATAGGAGCACATATTAGGAAAACCAGCGCCAAGAACCTATCAAACACATCAGATGGAGAAAAAGGTACAAATCCCTTACTTGGACCCCATAAACAGGTGGACAAATAACACTGCAAGCCTGTCATCTGACCACTAGGTGTGTGTGTCAAGAGATCAATAAGCAGAGAACTTCTGACTGTCCCAGAGGGCTTCTGAGTGATAAGATTCTAAAATTTCATTGTGATGCTGATTGGGTATCTCTGTGAGCAAATGCACTAAAACTACTAAATTATCTAATTTAAAAGGGTGAATTTGACATAAGAATTATATCTTAAAAAACTGAGGTGACCTGATATCTCCAAATGAGAGTAAGCAACCTCAGAAGATTCAGTATTCCATAGTATAAAGCAGAGAAACTTTTTTTTATATCTTCACTTTCTTTCTTTTCTAATATTTTATTCATTTTCAAGCAGAGAGAGAGAGAGAGAGAGAGAGAGAGAGAGAGAGAGAGCTCCAGGGCCACCACCTTGTGGATCTGGCCCATGTGGGTCCTGGGGAATTGAACCCAGGGCCTTAGGCACTGGAGGCAAGTGCCTTAACCGCTGAGCCATCTTTCCAGCCCCAGAGAAACTTTTATTTACTATTAAGTAATGTTTTAACCCCATCCATGTTAGATTCACTTCCATAATGGCAGATGCCCCATATAGCTTGTAAACATCATGAATATTCCACATTGATTTTGTGCCAAAAGCTGTTTATCATATTTCCTTGCTAAGTCTTGGCAGAATGATTGATGGTTAATAAGACCAATAACAGTTGACTGTTAGAGGCACTGTGGATTTATTTCTCCCATGTAACACGCATTGAATTGGATAGAAGTCCAATTGTACAGTTGGCTTCCTGTGACTAAAGCTCTTGGGATAACATTCCATGGGTGTGAGACAGAGAGAGGGTGGCTGAGCAGAAGCAACACAGTTTTTATCAGCCGCATGAACCATAGTGTCTTGGCAAAGAAGAAAGTACCATCAGCAGTGCTAAGTAACTATTTACTGCTGGTTATTTTCAGTGATGAAGAGAAACTAAAGGATAGACCATCAAAAGAAGAAGTTGTGTTCTAGAATTCTGTTTGACTTTGCACTTACACTTGCCACTGAGTCCGCATATATTTGACTATCAAAGTTTTTCCTGCCATGAAATCACCAAACCCGCTATGAAGACCTGCTTTAACCCCCATAGCTGTTTTTACCCCTCTCTGTAAGCTGCTTTTGTTCAGAGGATAGACAATGTCTTAGACTGATACACATGTACTCTCAGAGCAGTGATACCCTCTCTCGGGTTCTTGGAGCATGGGGCAGAGTGATGAGTGTATGTTGTCAGTCAACTCTCAGAATGCAGGCAGCAAAGAAAGGAAGAATGATGAGGTTTGAACAAAAATCCTAATAAAGCTGAAATGTGGCCATCAGGCTGAAAAGTCAGCTTTGCACGAATAAATCAGCAGTAGATGAGAATTAACCATCTATGATTCCTGGCTGCTTGCAGAAGGTGGCTGTTCCCACATCAAAGAACAATGTTTAGCATTCTCTTTTCACAGCATAGCCTGTAAGGAACAGTTTCTTCTTTGATCAGAGCTGTTAGCAAAAACATGCAGCTCTGATTTGAGGCAAGTGTCTTAGTCTGTTTTGTGCTGCCTTTACAAAATACCACAGACTGGGGAATTTATAATGAACAGAAATGTATTTGGCTCAGTTCTGGAGTCTGAGAAGTTGAAGATTGAGGGATCACATCTGGTTAGAGCCTTCTGTTGCATTAGAACAGTAGAATACATTGTGTGGGTGAGCGGGAAGCTCATCCTCTTCTGAGGAACCCACTAACTAGCCTAGTTTCCTTCATCATTGCATTGGTCACTCATGAGGTCAGCGCTCCCTTACCTAACTACCCTGGTTGACTTCAGGTAAAGGAAACCACAAAAAGTGCTGGTGTGGATAAAGGAGGACTACCATATAATATTATGATGATATGATAATGTGCATTCTGAACTACCAAGAGTGTTTAGAGTAGAAAACTCAAACTCTTCATTGCTGGAAGTAGAATATGAGAAATTCTGAACTAGAGTGTAAGTGAAAACATAAAGAGCTCTGGAGTGTATAATACACATCTCCAGAGATTTCCTGCCTTTGGAATCAAACAAAATTGATTACTGGCAGAAATTTGATTTCTAAGCCTATCTGTGCAGTGTGTTGTCCTTAAAAGTTCCTTCAGGGCATACATTAAGTAAACTATAATTGGTTTAAATGATGATTCCCTTAGGCATCTTTGCAAATAACTTTGCAATAAAAACAACTGAAGAGGGCTGGAGAGATGGCTCAGCGGATAAGGCACTTGCCTCTGGTGCCTAAGGCCCTGGGTTCAATTCCCCAGGACCCACATAAGCCAGACCCACAAGGTGGTGGCCCTGGTGTTCTCTCTCTCTCTCTCTCTCTCTCTCTCTCTCTCTCTCTTTGTATCTCTCTGCTTGAAAAAGAAATAAATAAAATATTTTTTAAAAAAAACAAAAAACAACTGAAGAAATCAACCAACAGGCCCGCTAGATTACCAGTGATGAATGGGTAAACAGCATTAACTTTGATATTATTTTTGCTTCATTAGCCAAAACTGTCTCTCCATTTGTATTTATAGCATCAAAATGAAGCTTTCTAAGAATAGTATTCCAGAGATAATATCTAAAATTAATAACAATTCAAATCTTAAATACAAATGGTTCTTGTACTACATGTGTTAATGCCTGTACGTTTATAACCTAGGACTTCTCAGTTGAAAGAGGCAAAAAAAAAATCATCACAAACTAGCTAAAAAAATTCTCAGTGATATAAGAAATTAGATTCTGTTGCTGGAATGCACTGAGATTTGTAGGTTGTGTGTTACTGCAGCATAACTTTGTCCAAGCTGACTGACAGAGAGAACTCTGCCTTTCCTGATCCTTTCTCCTGGAATGTGAATTTTTGTTTTCCTTCCCATTAATTTCTCCTAAATCACATAGTGAGTTTCTATTCTTTACAACTATGTCTCTAATAAAACTGATTTTAAAAGATTGCTTAAAACTATTTTATTCTTCCTGCAGAGAATGATGGAATGAACAAGGGACCCACAGCCACAGCCATTCAGTCAACACAGGATAAGCCAGTGAGACAGACACCAATGATTTTTGACACAAAGTCCCCTAAATTCTCAACAATAAAGCAGCCTTAATACTCACCCACCACGACTTAGGGAACTGAGCGGAAGAGGGGGCAGAAAGATTGTGAGAGCCTTGGTGGGGGAGAATATCCTGAGGCATGGCCCCCCTCAGTAACAACATACTAGGGCCATCGGAACCGGGCTGACTACTAGGCTATCCATGATCCCCTGCCCCAAGGACTGATCCAGACTGCCCATGGAGGAGGATATCCAGCTGATTGGGGATGAGGAAGAGGGACATTGGGGAACTGGGGCTAACAACTCATTGTTTGCCCATTAAATAATGTAACTCATTATGGACAATAGCTGTGGTATATTTACATGATGGAATTTTACTCAGCTGAAAGGAAAAATGAAATATCGAAATTTAGGAAAAAATGGTCTGACTTTGAGCAGATCTTACTAAGCGATCACTCAAAAGAACAGAGAATAGAACGCCACATATTCTCCCTCATATGTGGTCCTGAACTAGGATAACTGTTTTCTATATGCAGACTAGTAGAAA
>PVHP010035599.1:0-18437 GCA_004024765.1 Zapus hudsonius
GAGAGAGAGAGAGAGAGAGAGAGAGAGAGAGAGAGAGAGAGAGAGAGAAAGAGAGAGCGTGAATGTGCATGCCAGGGCTTCCAGCCACATACACCACCTTGTGCATCTGGCTTATGTGGGTACTGGGGAATTGAACCCAGGTCCTTAGGCACTGGAGGCAAGCACCTTAACCGCTGAGCCATCTTCCCCAGCCCGAAAGATATCCTTTTAAAAAATATTTTATTTATTTTCAAGCAGAGGAAGAGAGAGACAGAGAGGATGGACACTCCAGGGCCTCTAGCCACTGCAAAGGAACCCCAGATGTATGCACCATTTTGTGCATCTGGCTTTATGTGGGTGGATACTGAGGAATTGAACCTGGGTCATTAGGCTTTGCAGGCAAGTGCCTTCACCATTGAGCCATCTCTCCAGCCCTCTTTCTATTCTTATAATAGCAACACTAGTAACTCACCTTGCTTCCTGACTTAATAAAATTTTTAAATTAATCAATGTCTTTTTTCCCCCTGACTATAAAACTACCTTCAACATTTTAACTTCATTAACCAGCCTCTGGCTATGAGCTGGAATGGTTGTATATTTTAACTTTATCTTCTTTTTTAACCCTCAGAAGATATTGTTATAATTTTATGAAGTCAATGACTAATATGAATTATTTAGAAACATCTTAATTTCTGAATAGAGAGGGATTTTGCAGTTACCTTTCCTTTATTAATTTATAGGCGAATGCACTGTGCTCTGAAAACATTCTGTGTCATTTTAATACTTTGGAATTTGTTCAGACTTGCTTAATGTCCCGGGATACGTTTGATTTCTGTAACTGCTCCCCGCACAAGTGTGGGCAAGGAGCGTGGATTGGGCTGTGTTGTGTGGTCAGCTGCCAGGTGAGGGTGAGTGCATCCTCTCTGGCTGCTCCTATCTGCAGGGTGAGGGTGAGTGCATCCTCTCTGGCTGCTCCTATCTGCAGGGTGAGGGTGAGTGCATCCTCTCTGGCTGCTCCTGGCTGCAGGGTGAGGGTGAGTGCATCCTCTCTGGCTGCTCCTGGCTGCAGGGTGAGGGTGAGTGCATCCTCTCTGGCTGCTCCTGGCTGCAGGGTGAGGGTGAGTGCATCCTCTCTGGCTGCTCCTGGCTGCCGCTCCAGCAATAACTAGAGAGCTAGGTTACAGTCTCCCATGACAATGGCACATTTTTCTGTTTTTTTTTTTTGTTGTTGTTTGTCATTCTGCCTTCTTTTTTTGTTTATACCATCTAAAAAGCATGTTACTAGGTATGTGCAAATTTAGAACTGCTATATATGTCCCTGGAAAACTGAATTTTTATCTTTATGGAATGACCTCCCATTTCTGTTTCTTCTTGCCTTTAGAGCTGATTTTCAATTTTTCTAGCTAACCTAGCCTCGTCGGCTTTCTGATCTCTACATTTGTTATGGCCTGCAAGTTTACTATGTCCTTATTGTCAGGTGTTGAGACCCCGGTCTTGTTTTCTTCAGGGCAAGGGCCTCAGTGCAGGAGTGGAACCTCTGAGAGTCAGGAGGGCACTGCCCTCTAAACGGGTTAGGGACAAGTCCGAGCGGTTTGTCTTTCTTCTCCCTTCATCTCGAACTCAGCACAAAAGCCCCTGGATCTTGAACTGTGGGCTGATGAAGCTCTGTTGTGTTTTAGTTTTCAAATTTATTTATTTTTGTTTTTTAATATTTTATTTATTACTTGAGAGAGAGAGAGAGGGAGGGCGAAAGAGAGAGAAATACAAAGAGAATGGGCACACGGGGCCACAGAAAACTTCAGATGCATACGTCCCCTTGTGCATCTGGCTTTATGTGGGTACTAGAGGAATTGAACTTGAATCCTTAGGCTTAGCAGGTAAGTGTCTTAACCGCTAAGACATCTCTCTAGCCCTATTTTTGGCTTTTGAAGTAGGGTCTCGCTCTAGCCCAGGCTGACCTGGAATTCACTGTGTAGTCTCAGTGTGGCCTTGAACTCAGTGATCCTCCTACCTCTTCATCTCAAGTATGACACCATACCTGGCTTGTGTTTTCATTTTTTTTTTTTTCGAGGTAGGGTCTCGCTCTAGCCCAGGCTGACCTGGAATTCACTCTGTAGTCTCAGGGTGGCCTTGAACTCACGGCGATCCTCCTACCTCTGCCTCCCAAGTACTGGGATTAAAGGCGTGTACCACCATGCCTGGCTCATCATTTTTTATTATATTTATTAATTTGCAAGGAGAGAGAGAGAGAGAGAGAGAGAGAGAGAGAGAGAGAGAGAGAGAGAGAGGAGCACACACGTGCATGGGGCAAAGGAACTCCAGACACATGCACCATTTTGTGTATCTGGCTTTATATGGATTCTGGGGAATTGAACCAGGCCATTAGGCTTTGCAAGCAAGTGCCTTTAACAGCTGAGCTATCTTTTCAGCTCCTCTGTTGTGTTCTTTAAAAAAAATTTTTAGGACTGGAGAGATGGCTTAGCAGTTAAGGCACTTGCCTGTAAAGCCGACTTTGATTCCCCAGTACCCACGTAAAGCCAGATGCACAAAGTGGCCCATGCATCTGGGTTTATCTCTCTCTGCTTTCAAATAAGTAAATAAATATTTAAAAATACACACATACAAAACCAGTAAGTGGCAAGACGTGGTGGAGCATGTTATAAATCCCAGCACTCTGGAGGCTGAGGCAGGAGGATGGCTGTGAGTTTAAGGCCAAAGGTCTTGAACTCACATCGATCCTCCTACCCCTGCTTCCCCAGTGATGGGATTAAAGGCGTGTGCCTGGCAAATAAAATATTTTTTAAAAATCATTCATTCATTTATTTTATTTTATAAAAATATTTGTAAATTTATTTATTTATTTGCAAGCAGAGGGAGGGAGAGAGAGAGAGGAAAGAGAGAGAGAGAGAGAATGGGCATGGCAGGGCCTCTAGCCACTGCAAACGAACCTCAGACACATGCTCCACTTTGTGCATCTGGCTTTATGTGGGCACTGGGGAATCAAACCTGGGTCATTAGGGTTTTTAGGCAAGTGCGTTAACCATTGAGCAATCTCTCCAGCCCCATTCATTTATTTTAAAGTGGTGAGGATCAAACCTAGGGTCTTTTGCATGCTGGGTAAGTGTTCCACCAATAAGCTACATCCCCAGACTTAAAATTCATTTTCTTTTTCCTTCTTCTCATGTCTTTAATATTTATTTATTTATTTGCAAGCAAAAGGAGAGAGAGAGAGAAAGAGAGAGAGAGAGAGAGAGAGAGAGAGAGAGAGAGAGAGAGAGAGAGAGAATATGAGCACGCCAGGGCTCCAGCCACTGCAAATGAATTCTAGATGCATGCACCACTTTGTGCATCTGGCTCTATGTGGGTACTGGGGAATTGAACCCAGGTTTTTAGGCTTTGCAGGCAAGCGCCTTAACCTCTGCGCCATCTCTCCAGCCCCTATTATTATTATCATCAAGCTTTGTAAGCTCTGTTTTAGCCCAGGCACTTTTTACTTCCTCTGCTTCTAATGCTTTGCCTCCCATTACCTCATCTCTCACGCAAAGCACTGCAGGGGTTCCCTAATTGGTCTCTCTGCTTCCTTTCTTACCGCCTGCTTTCTGTTTTTGACACAGCATCTCTTTTTTAATGTAGGGGAGATACTGTTACTTCTCTGCTCAAACCCTTCAAAGTTTTCTCATGGCAGAATGAAATGCAGACTCCAGGCACAGTGTGTATGTGCGGCTCCAGCTACCTCTGCCCTCCATGTTCTCAGAGCTCCCATGGGCTCAGGCCTCTTTCCTCGAATCTCAGGGCCTTTCTGTTCTCCGTTGGATTGGGATTGGCTCTCTCCCTCCCTTCATTCCCATGCCTGCTCAAAGGTTAATTCATCAGGAAGGGCTTTCCCCATTCCCTTCTTCCTTCCCTCCCTCTTCATTCCTTCCTACCTCTCTTCCTCTTTTCCTTCATCGAGACAAAGCCTTATGTATTCCAGGCTAGCTCTGAACTCACACTGTGCAGTTGAGAATAACCTTGAACTTCTGATCCTCCTGTATCTACCTCTTAAGTTTTGGGATTGCTGGGACTTGAACTCAGGGCTTTGTGCGTGCTAGGTAAGCACTTTACTATCTGAGCCCCATTTCCAGTGTCTCTGCCCCCTACTAAAGAGGGAATCCCACTCTCTTCCTTTTTCTGCTTGAAATGTTCTTTGTAATAATTATATCTGTATGACAATATTGCCCAGGTACTACATTGTAAACCCCACAAGGCCAAGAACTTTATCTCGTTCACTGAATTCATCCTCAGAGTCTAGAACAGCTCCTGACACAGAGGAGGCTCTTAACACATGCTTCTTGAATGAACGAATGTGCATTTTGTCTCTTTACAACGAGAATCCATATGGAAACATATTTTTGCGTGTGTGTGTGTGTGTGTGTGTGTGTGTGTGTGTGTGTGTGCTTATGCAGCCTCTCATGTGCTCACTACAGTGTCCCCATTCCATCACTGTCACCTGCTCACTTGAGCTGGCATCTCTTATGGATCCTGGACCTGCTGTTTCTCTCTCAAGCTCTGGAGGTTCTCCATCATCACCTGCTTCCCTGTGGGATGCGGTTATTGCCGTGCGTGGCCACACCCAGCTGTTTGTGTGCGTCCTGGGTCTCCTCTGGTCAAGCTTTCACAGGAAGTGCTCTTAACCATTGAGCCACCTCTCCAGCCCGGAAAACATTTGTTTTTGTTGTTTGTTTTTTGGAGGTAGGGTCTCGCTCTAGCCCAGGCTGACCCGGAATTCACTTATGTAGTCTCAGGCTGGCCTCGAGCTCATGGCCATCTTCCTACCTCTGCCTCCCCAGTGCTGGGATTAAAGGCGTGTGCCACAGCAATCCAGCTCAACTAGTCTATTTTCTATTTAGAGATCATCATTTTCCCCCTCCTATTACACAGGTCTTGTGTAGGTAGTGTCAGCTACTGTGAGGTCATGAATATTAAGGCCACTTTGTGCTGAAAACCTTTTTATTAAAAACATAGCCCAAGCCTTTAACTTGATCAACTTGTTACTACAAAGTTGGATTTAATTCCCTGATTGCATTAACACCCCATTTGTACCGTGATAACTCCTCAGTTTTCCTGAGAGGTTCCCCAGTTACCTCTGGGAGTCCCCAGAGAAGGGCTCCCAGGAGTGGCCGGGGGATATGGGCAGGAGAGAGACTGCCAGTGGCTAAAGATGTAGGAATTTTGAGAGCAGGTTGTTACACTGTGGCGGCTGGAAATTGGCCCCAGTGGGAATATTTATATCATGGAAATCAGCAAATGCTGCAAAGCAGGGTGACTTTTTAAATTAAAAAAAAAATTAGAATCATTTTTCTAACAGGAGGATCCCCAAACTAGTTAGTAGGCATCAGTCCCCAGGGGGCCTGGGGCTCCTAGAGCCCCTCCTCCACTGCCTCCTGAGAGGGAGAGGTGCAGGTGCCTACCAAGGCTGGGTATCACATCCTCTCGGGGAGCCCCTGCCCTACAGAAACGAAGTTTCCCCAGCTTATCTGCCCCCTCTGGCTTTAGGAGTCTTAGCAACTTTCTTTCTCACAGGCTTGGGCTGTACCCAGCATGGCAATTTTTATTTCGTTTATTTTTAGATTAAAATATTTATCTTTTTGCAAGTACAGAGAGAGAGAGAGAGAGAGAGAGAGAGAGAGAGAGAGAGAGAGAGAGAGAGAGAGAGAGAGAGAGAGAATGGACACACCAGGACCTCCAGCTGCTGCAAAGAAACTCCAGATGCATGCACTGCTTTGTGTATCTGGCTTTATTCGGGTGCTGGGGAATCAAAGCCAGATCATTAGGTCTTACAAGCAAGTACCTTAACCAATGAACCATCTCTCTAGTCCCCAGCATCACACTTTTTATTTTATTTTACTTATTCATTTTCAAGCACAGAGAGAGAGAGAGAGAGAGAGAGAGAGAGAGAGAGAGAGAGAGAGAGAGAGAGAGAGAGAGAACCAGGGCCACCACCTTGTGGGTCTGGCTTATGTGGGTCCTGGGGAATTGAACTCGGGGCCTTAGGCACTGGAGGCAAGTGCCTTAACTGCTGAGCCATCTCTCCAGCCCCCAGCATCACACTTTTACAAAAGGTTAAAGGTGCTTGCTGTGAAGGCCCGACAAGTGGAGTCAGATCACCAGCACCTAGGTAAAGCCAGAAGCAAAATGGTTCATGAGACTGAGTCTATATCCCAATGCATCCATGGCAATGGGAGGCAGAGTTCCCAGAGGCATAAAGACAAGAGGGACCCTGTCTCAAACAAGGTGGAAGTGAGCCGGGTTAGGGGTGTCCTTGAGTTTGTACCCCCCCCCTTTTCTCTTTCTGCCTCCACTGCTAGATGCCAGGAACTCAGGATCCAGTTTCCTGGAAACCTAAGAAGTCAGCCGGTGTCCCTGCCGGAAACCTGGACACCTGGCATCCAGGCCTCATTCAGCCCCCACCCAGTAAACCTCATTTCTAGGTGGGCCTTCCCACTTTCCAGAACACCCCTCCCCAGAATTTCTTCCTTCTCTTAAATTCTATGAACTCTAGCTCTTTAAGCTCTATAATAAAATCTTTCTAGGGCTAGGGAGATGGCTCACTGCTTAAAGATACTTTCTTGAAAAGCCTGCACATTCACCTGGAGCTCCTTTGCAGTGACAAGAGGCTCTGGCTCACCCATATTCTCTCTCTCTCAAATAAATAAGTAAACAAATAAATTAATTAAATATTTAAATTTTTTCCTAAGTTTTATCCTCTGGTCTGTAGGTTTCATTAGCTGAAATTCACAAGAACCTGGATTCCACTAATTCAGTGGAAGCTCTGTGTGACCAAGAGTTCCTGGCACCCTAGCTCCTGAGTAATTGTCCACCCTAGAATGGAGAAAAGCTCCCTTGACCTCAGACACCCCAGAATTCCTGTATCAGGAAATGACTAACATCTTGAGGTTGTCCTCTGACTTCCACACACATGCAGTGACATGCAAGAGCACACACACACACACACACACACACACACACACACACACGTGCAATAATAATAATAATTAAAAAAAAAACCCCAAACCAGGCGTGGTGGTGCACGTCTTTAATCCCAGCACTTTGGGAGGCAGAGGTAGGAGGATCACTGTGACTTGAAGACCAGCCTGGGACCACAGGGTGAGTTCCCAGAACACCTAGAGTGAGATTCTACCAAACAACAACAAAAGTAATAATATTAACTAAAAATAAAAGAAAAGAAAAGCCCGTGTGGTGGCTCACACCTTTAATCCTGGCACTGGGGATGCAGAGGAAAGAGAATCACAATGAGTTTGAGGCCACCCTGAAACTACATAGTGAATTCTAAGTAGTCAGCCTTGTAAGACCTTGCCTTGAACAAAAAAAAAAAGAAAGAAAGGAAAGAAGAAAAGAGAAGAAATCTACTAACTCACTATGCTATCTAGGGAGACCATACACTCCAGGGTGATCATCCTGCCTCAGCCTCTGGAGCAATTTTTTAAATTAATTAATATACATATTATATATTAGTTAATTAATTCATTATTTGTGTTAATTAATTATTATCAGTTATTATTTGTGTATGTTAATTAATTTATTTTTAGTTATATGTGTGTGTGTGTGGTGTGGGAACTCCAGGGTCTCTTGCTGCTGCAAACAAGTGCTGCGGTTAACTTCTGAGCCATCTCCTCACTCTCTCTTGCTCCCCTCTTCAGGTAGGGTCTCCCTCTAGCCCAGGCTGACCTGGAATTCACTCTGTAGTCTCAGGCTGGCCTCGAACTCGCGGTGATCCTCCTGCCTCTGCCTCCTGATCGCTGGTATTAAAGTCGTGGGCCACCCCACCCGGCTTTTTTTTTTTCTAATGCTTTGACAGTTTGGCATTTCTAACCCCTGCGAAATTGCCCCTCTGGGCTACCTAATTCCCAACCAATCCCGCCCAGTACCCTATCTAACCCTCCCAGATCAGGCCCATGTCCCCTGTCCTAATCTCCCCAGCCTGGGGACTGACAGTGGAGAAAGCATCTCTATGTCCCCGCACCTCTGAAATTCCTCAGGCGACACAATCCTAACCTGCTGGCTCTTTCCTGGCCTCACCCATTCCTTCCTGCAGAACCTTCATCTAGGCTCACACCCACGCTTTCCTCTGGATCCTGAGCTTCCTGCGAATGGCCCGAATGGCCTGTGACCAGCAGCCCTCCAGGGGGGTGCTCCTTCCCACACCCTATAAACTGCTCTCCCCAGGGAATCCAGAGCTGACCTGCCAGCCAGGCACTGAGCCCAAGCCCAGTTCCAGACTCCCCTGGACTAGTCTGATGGCTTTTGGCCTCAAATCCGTTTTAGAATCACTTTCCTAGATGAATCCCTTGGGGATTGTGAGTTGGGATAGATAAATCTTAATATGGTTTTGAAGGAGATAGGTTAGGGTTAAAACTACCTCTCTTCGTGACAAGACAGGGCATTGACACAGTTAAGTTTATTTCCACTTCATTTATGCTTTTATAATATTGTGAGTAGAATCTTTCGGCATTATACTTTCTAAGTCCGTTTTATTGTTTGATGGGACTGCTATTGATTTTTGGTGTATTTATTTTGTAATTGGCTAAGTTCCTGGATCCAGTGAATATATTTAATGGATTTCTGGGAGGGTTTGCTAGATATATAATCATGTGAACTTTAAATAATGATAACTTTGCCTCCTCCTGTCTAATATTTATATCTCCCTAATTAAATGAACTAGGACTTTCAGAACAATGTTAATTAAGAGTTGTTTCAGGGAGGTGGAGGCAGGAGGGTCTTTTGCTGAAGTCAGCCTGGACTATGGAATGCAATTCTACTGAAAAAACCTACTGTAGGGATTCTGTTTATGTAGTGTGTGTGTGTGTGTGTGTGTGTGTGTGTGTGTGTGTGTGTGTGTGTACAGCACATGCCTTCCACGCCCCAGTGCGTGTGTGGAGGTCAGAGGGTAACTTTTCAGTTGGTCTTCATTTTCTACCTTGTTTTGAAGCTGCTTCTTATTGTTCAGCACTCCATGAACTTCCAGAAAATTCTGTCTCCACCTCCCTTCTCACTGCAGAAACCCTGGGACCTCAGAATCTCTCTGTAGCTTTTGGCTTTTATGTGGGGTCCGGGGATCTGAACTCAGGTACCCATGCTTTTGCAGTGAACTCTTTCACCACTGAGCCATCTCCCAGTTCTTTAAAAATATTTGAAAAAATATTTTTATTTATATGTTTGCATGAGTGTGTGTCTGTGTATGGGCGTGCCAGGGTCTCTTGCCACTGCAAACCAAGGCCAGGTACATGTGCTATGTTTTGAGCTGGCTTTATGTGGGTGCTGGGGAATTGAATCCAGGCCAGTAGGCTTTGCAAGCAAGTGCCCTTAACAGCTGAGCCATCTCTCTAGCTCCCTAAATTTTTTTCTTTTAGGGCTGGAGAGATTGCTCAGTGGTTAAAGGTGATTGCTTGTAAAGCCTAATGGCCCGGGTTTGATTCCTCAGCACCCACATAAAGCCAGATTGACAAAGTGGCAGATTCGTATGGAGTTAGTTTACAGTGACAAGGGCCCTGGTGTGCCCATACTCACTCTCTCTATTTGCCTCTTTCGCACTGTTTCTATCTCTCAAATAAATAAATAAAATACGATTTTCTTTTAATTTTGCATGTATATATGTGTGTATGTGCGTGCATGCATGTAAATGTCAGAGGTCAATGTTGGGCATCTTCCTGAGTCATTCTCCATTTTATTATTAATTTTTATTTGTTTATTTTCAAGGAGAGAGAGAGAGAGAGAGAGAGAGAGAGAGAGAGAGAGAGAGAGAGAGAGAGAGAGAATGGGCATGCCAGGGCCTCCAGCCACTGCAAATGAACTCCAGATAGATGCATGTGCCACCTTCTTCATCTGGCTTTACATGAGTATTGGGGAATCCAACCAGAGTCCTTAGGCTTTGCAGGCAAGCGCCTTAAGTGCTGAGCCATCTCTCTAGCCCCAAATTAAATATTTTTTTTTTAAAAAAGAAAATATCTTGGGTTGGAGAACTGGCTCAGTGGTTAAGGTGCTTGCCTCCAGTGACTAAGGACCAGGGTTCAATTCCCCAGTAACCATGTAAAGCCAGATGCACAAAGTGGCTCATGCATCTGAGTTTGTTTGCAGTGCCTGGAGACCCTGGCACACTCATACTCTCTGTCTCTGTCTCTCTGTGTGTGTCTGTATCTCTCTGCTAATAACTAAATAAAATATTAAAAAATAAAATATCTTATTTTTACTTTGGTAAGTTTTTTTTTTTTTTTGGTTTTTCGAGGTAGGGTCTCACTCTAGCTCAGGCTGACCTGGAATTCACTATGTAGTTGCAGGCTGGCCTTGAACTCATGGTGATCCTCCTACCTCTGCCTCCCGATTGCTGGGGTTAAAGGCGTACGCCACTACGCCTGGCTACTTTGGTAAGATTTTAAAAACTTAGTTATGGATCTTTTATTTATTGATGTACTTTTATTAATATGTTTTTTCTACTTATTAATACAATAAATTATATTAATAGACTTTCTAATATTGATCTATCTTTTTTGTTCCTGTAGTGAATACCAGTGGCCATGGTATATTTTTCTCTTAAGCCATTATTGTAGTCTATTTTTCTAGAATAAGTTATATTAATAGATTTATTAATATTGAACCATCCTAACATTCCTATAATCAATACCATTTGGTCATGGTCTATGCCTCTTCTAATATACTGTGAGATGTCCTTGCTAATATATTAAGATTCAGAACGATTTCCTTGCTAGTATTTTTTAAAGGGTGTAAACTCAGCCTATAAATTCTGTTCAAGAAATATCGCATTTTCGTGGCTGACACTACCTACACAAGACCTGCATGATAGGAGGGGGGAAATGATGGCATGAAAATAGGAGACTAGTTGGAAAGAAGAAGGCATTCAGTGGAGGGGGATATGAGAGGGGGTGAAAGGGAATATTAGGAGGGGGTTATAATGATGGTATATCGTCTATAAACAAAACACAATTCACAGAAGAATCAATGGATAAATTTGACTGTTGGAATTAAAAACTTCTCATTCAAAGATTTTAAAAAAGAGGGCTGGAAAGATGGCTTAATGCTTAAGGCATTTGCCTGCAAAGTAGAAGGACCAGAGTTTGATTCCCCGGTACTCATGTAAAGCCAGATGCACAGGATGGAGCATATGTCTGGAGTTAGTTTGCAGGGGCTGGAGGCCCTGGTGTGCCCATTTTCTCTCTGTGTCTGCCTCTCTCTCAAATTAATTAATTAATTAAAAAAAGAAATATCACATTTTGCCATGGTTCTATTTAGGAGTTTTGCAGCAACAGGAATAAAGGAGTTTGGTTTCCTCTGCTTCTTTTCTGTGCTGTCCCTGCTAAGGTGAAGGAACTTTCTGAAGCACTCTGGGACGGTGTTATTCGCTCTGTGTGCTTTGGCATGCGTGTCCCGTTTAATACATGGGATGCATCCCTGCACAGAATGAGGTGCATACCTATCACCGTCAAGCCTCACACCAGCGTTTCTGGGAGGTGAGGCAATGCAGCATGACATTTGTCTTCGTCTGTATCTGCTGCTGTAACAAATACTTCCGCTTGGCTAACTCATTAGCACCAGAAGTGTATTTATTCACGTTCTGGAGGCTGAGTTGTCTGAGACCAGAGCATCAGCAAGTTCAGTGTTTGGTGAAGACCTGCTCCATTGATGGGGCTTTCTTTTTTTTTTTTTTTTTTTTAGGAGTTTTTGATTATTTTTTTAAAAATTATTTTATTTATTTATTTATTAGAGAGAGAGAGAGAGAGAGAGAGAGAGAGAGAGAGAGAGAGAGAGGAAGAGACAGAGAAAGAGAAAGAGGCAGACAGAGAGAATGGGTGTGTCAGGGCCTCCAGCCACTGCAAACTCCAAACTCATGGGCCATCTTGTGCATCTGGCTTTATGTGGGCACTGTGGGACTCTAGTCCTTCTGCTTTGCAGGCAAACACCTTAACTGCTAAGCCATCTCTTCAGCCCCCCTTTCTTTTTCTTTTTCTTTTGTTTTTTGAAGTAGTGTCTCCCTCTAGCCCAGGCTGACTTGGAATTCACTATGTAGTCTCAGGATGGCCTCAAACTCATGGTGATCCTCCTACCTCGGCTTCCTGAGTGCTGGGATTAAAAGTGTGTGCCTAGCTAAAAGTATTTTTATTTATCTATTTGAGAAATTGACAGACAGAGTATGGATATACTAAGGCCTCCTGCTACTATAAAGGAAATCCAGATGCACCACTTGGTGTATCTGGCTTTACACTAGTCCTGGGGAATTGAACCCAGGCCATTAGGCTTTGTAAGCTAGACATTTAACCACTGAGCCTTCGATCCAGCCCCTTTAACAGCTGAGCTATCTCCCTAGCCTGGCAATTCATATTTTTACTGCTGTGTCCTTAATAATGTAAGAGGGATTTGTGGTGAGAATTTCATGTGTCAACTTGGCTTAGTTAAGGGATACCCAGGTAGCTGATAAAACATTGTTTCTGGAAGAAATTGGCATTTGAATGAATAGATCTGCCCTTTCCTCAGGGGGAGGGGTCCTATTCAATTGATGCAGAGTCCAGATAGAACAGAAATGGACACAGATACATACAAAGCAAACTCACTCTCCTGGAACCAGGACCCTGTGCTTCCTGCCTTAGATGCTGGAATCTTCAGGTTCTGTGGTCTTTGGATGCAGGTCTTGTACCAGCAGCCCCCCAGATCCATAGGACTTTGGCCTCAGGCTCTCTGGATTCTCATATCAGCGTTTCTGGATTGAGCTATGTCTACGGCTTCCCTGGTTCTCTAGCTTGTAGATGGCCTGTGTGAGAGTTGTCAGCCTCCATAATCATGTAAGCCAATTCCTGTAACAAATATCAATAATAAATGCCTATTGTCTACTTAATTTATGTATTTATTTATGTATTCACCTATCTCTCTTCTATCCATCTATTATCTATCACCCATTTATCTATCTATCTATCTATCTATCTATCTATCTATCTATCTATCTATCTATCTATCTATCGTATCTATCATCTATCCATCCATCCATCTATCTATCATCTATCTGTCTGTCTGTCTCTATCTCTGTCTCCTGCTTCCCTGGGGAATTCAATTAAGAAGGCTCATTCCTGGTGGTGTCTCTTATTCCTTTTTAAAAAAATTAATTAATTTATTTAAGAAAGAGACCCACCACGACTCAGGGAACTGAGCGGAAGAGGGGACGGAAAGATTGTGAGAGCTGTGGTGGGGGAGACTTGGGCCCCTCAGTAACAACACACTTGGGCCAGGAGAACCAGGCTGAGTACTAGGCTATCCATGGTCCCCTGCCACAAGGATGGATCCAGACAACCCACGGAGGAGGTTATCCAGCTGATTGGGGATGGGGAGGAGGACATTGGGGAATTGGGGATAACAATTGATTGTTTGCCCACTAAATAATGTAACTCATTATGGACAATAAATATGTATTTAAAAAAAAGAAAGAGAAAGAGACAGAGAGAATGGGTGTGCCAGAGCCTCCAGCCACTGTACTTTATGCATCTGGCTTTATGTGGGTGCTGGGGAATTGGACCTGGGTCCTTAGGCTTTGCAGGCAAGTGTCTTAACTGCTGAGCCATCTCTCCAGCCCCTTCTTCTTGGTATTCTTCAGCTGCCTTGAAGACTCAACCTTTTTTCCTCAGTTCCCACTGTAGCCGGGTGGTTATCTAAGTTCTCTGTCCTTCCGACTCTCTTACCCTTTCCCTCCCTGTGCCAAGGGGCCACTCTGAGACTCACCCCTCCAGGAGCCCCTCCAGCAAGGTGGTTTGCGACTGAGCTCCGTTTTTGTTGTTTGTTTTTCCCCCACAAGGACCAGCTGCTCCTAGAATTGGTTGATGCCCTTGAGAGAAGACAATTAAGGTTTATTTTGGGTCTTATAAATGGACTCAGTTTTATTAAAATTACAAATTTCAAAAACCTTGGTCCTTCCTTAGGTTTTTATGTTCAGCTTATAAATCTTATTATTCTATTTATAAGCCTAATAAATGTTCACAATCATTTTTAAGGAGACCTTGAAGAATACTTGGTCCCATTTATGAAGGAGGTGAATTAAACACCTGTACATTCTAATGATAAATTAGGCAATGATCAATTTTAAAATATTTGATTTCTTTTTTTAAGTATTTAAATGTTCTCACTTAACAAACCAAACCTCCCTAAGTACAAAACAGTTCTTGTCAATTGAGAAAATTAAACCAATAAATATAACCGTTCTAAAAGTTACTTAGAGGCTGGAGAAATGGCTCAGTGGTTAAGGCACTTGCCTCCAGTGCCTAAGGCCCCAGGTTCAATTCCCCAGGACCCACATAAGCCAGACCCACAAGGTGGTGGCCCTGGTGCATTCTCTCTCTCTCTCTCTCTCTCTCTCTCTCTCTCTCTGCTTGAAAATGAATAAATAAAATATTTTTAAAAATAAAATAAAATAAAATAAAAATAAAAGTTACTTAGATGTTCCAATATTCCATGTTCCTTTAGTGGGATTTCAACTTGGAATTGTAAGTCTTAATCAATTACTCCATTACCCATTTAAATCGGAGTTACAAGGTTGGCATTCTGATGGGCCAAATTCTTTTTTTTAATTTATTTATTTTAGGGCCAAATTCTTTTACCCATTGCAAGTATATAAATTACCAACTCTGAGGATATGTCTTCTTATCACAACATTTTCTGTTTTATGGCTTGGTTTGTCTCAGACCTTTCCATACTTAATTTTAAATAATAATAGATAATTATTGGGCTGAAGAGATGGCTCAGTGGTTAAGGCACTCTCCTGCAAAGCCCATGGGCCCATGGGTTCGATTCCCCAGTGCCCACATAAAGCCAGATGCACAAACTGGTTGCATGCATCTGGAGCTCATTTGCAGCGGTTGGAGGCCCAGACTCACCCATTCTCTGTCTCCTTGAAAATAAATAAAGAAAATATATTTTTAAAAAAGATAATTCTTCCAAAGCATTTTTGGTGTGCAAGAATCTGGTCTAAGTGCTTTTCATGTTTTATAGATCAGCTTGTTTCATTCTCACTGTTCTTGCCTGCAAACCTCAAGTGGGTCCCCAAGGCTGCCTGACACAGACCCTTCACTCTCACACTTTTAAGGGACATTTTCACACATTTGCTGACCTCTCTGCGTCTCTTCTCCATCTCATTCTCAGCCAGTCATCTGCCTCCCGACAAGCTACTGGGTCATTCTCACAGTGAGCAAACATGTGTAATGTCTCCCATCTTACAAGAGACGACAAAAACATTGATCAATGCTGGGTCTGCTGGCATACGCCTTCAGTCCCAGCACTTGGGAGGTAGAGGTAGGAGGATCACTGTGAGTTCGAGGCCAGCCTGAGACTACATAGTGAATTCTAGGTCAGCCTGGACTAGAGCGAGACCCTACCTCGAAAAACCAAAACCAAACCAAACCAAAACAAAACAGAAAACATTGATCAGATGTCCCTTGCCAGCTAGCACATCTTTCTTTCCTTGCTCCCTCCCTCCCCCTCCCCTCTCTCAGTGTGTGTATGGCATATGAATGTGTGTGCAGATGTGCATGCCCTGTGCACATGCAGGTGGAGGCCAGTGGCCAGGACAGGTAGCCTCCACCTTTATTGTTCTTCCACCTTATTTCCTTAAGACAGGAGTGCCCTCTAAACCTGGAGCTACCTAGTTTATTTTTGGTTAGGGAGCCCCACTCCTCCTTAGCACTGGGATTACAGGCAAAGACGACCATGTGTGGCTGGGAGGGGGGAATGAACTCATGTCCTTAAGCAAATGTTCTTACCTGCTGAGCCATTTCCCCTGACCATTATTATTATTAATGCTGCTGGGGATTGAACCCAAGGCCTCTAGCATCATAGGCTACTGCTCTTCCACTGAGCCCCCCAGCCCTGCTAACCCACTTTTTCACCTACCTCGGCAGCAAAACTCCTCAAATAGTTCATGTCGCTCCCCGCATCTCTCCTCCCAAGCTCTTCCTTCATCCCTCTGACCCATCAGCAGACTTGGGACTATAGCTAACCCTCTCCCCAGAGGTCTGGCTTCTAGAACCTCACTTCCTTGAGGTTTTTGTCCTATCTCACTGTCTCACCAGTTCCATGCTTTGTTTTTTAAATGACTGATGTTTTCTTTCTATCTATGTACCTACGTACCTATGTATCTATGTATGTGTGTATCTATGTAGGTATGTTTTTATGTCTGTCTGTCTATCTATCTATCTATCTATCTATCTATCTATCTATCTAATCTATTTATAAGAAGAGGGAGAGAGAGAAAGAGAGGGAGAGGGAGAGGGAGAATGGGAGCACCAGGGCCTCCAGCCTTTGCAAATGAACTCCAGGTGCATGCCCACTTGGTGCATCTGGCTTTAGGTGGGCACTGGGGAATCAAACCAGAGTCATTAGGCTTTGCAGGCAAGTGCCTTAACAGCTGAGCCACCTCTCCAGCCCCACCTCCATGTTTCGTGTGGTTCCTGCTCTTCCCTGGATCTCTCAATACTGGGTGTCCTGGGTGGGTCTTCTCCTTGATGTCCTCTTCTGGCCTTTGCTGCCCTCGGTGAGTCCCCTGTATTCTCCATCAAAGGTCCACAAGTCTCAATTCCCAGCCTGCCAGAGCTCTCCCCTCAGCTCCATCCCCAGTCATGCAACCACCTTCTCAAGCCCTTGACTTGGCTGCTCACTCGAATCCCCACCAACTGCTCTAACCCTGACCTTGACTCTCCCAAAGCCGGCATCACCTGAGCACCCCCTCAGCTCATAGGCATCCTTCTAAGTTGCTCAACTCAGACGCACGCATGGCCTCCTCTCTCTCCCTCACACTCTGCCCGCATTCACTTGGGAAATTCTGCTGGTTCTACCACCACAACACACCCAGAACGTGGGTGCTTCTTACCCCTGCGCTGCTGCAGCCTTCGCTTGAGCCACTCTTGTCTGGCCCACGGAGCATGGCGCTAACTGCCCTCCCTGTTCTCCCCCGACTGCTTCTATTCTGTACCCAGAGACTTCTGCAAACGTGGATTACAGCAGGTCGCTCCTCTACCCCAACCTCCAGAGGCTCCCATTTGCAGATTTGGAAAGGGGCACATTTCTGGGGAGATTGAAGCCAGGGCCTCCCGCATGCTAGGCATGCGCTCTACCACCACTGAGATACACCCCCAGCTTGTTCCCCAGGCTGGCTTTCAATTCAATATGTAGCTGAGGATGATCTTGAACTCCTGCTTCTACTTAAAAAAAATTTAAAACTATTTTTATTTATTTTTTTTTTTTGAAGAGAAAGTGTACGGGCAGAGCAGGGCCTCTTGCCACTGCAAACAAACTCCAGATGCATGTGCCCCTTTGTGCATCTGGTTTTATGTAAGTACCGGGGAAATGAGCCCAGATCATCAGGCTTTGCAAGCAAATGCTTTTTTCTACTGAGCCATGTCCCTGCCCCTGGCTTTACCTCTTAAGTGCTGGGATTACAGGTGTGTACCACCATGCATGGCTGGTGGTCTCCCCCGCCCCCTCTCTCTCTTATTGTGTAGCAAGCTTGGTCTTGAACTGGATAAATAGCCTAGGCTGGCTTCAAATTCAAGACCCTACTGTCAGCCTTCTGAGTGTTGGCCCTCATTTCATTCAGAACAAGGTGAAGTTCTTGCAGTGTTTGTTAGGACCCACTATGGTCTCATTGCTTTTTCTGTTCTTTTCACCCCGTCAATGGCTCAAGAAGTCCTGGTCTATTTTTTTTTCCTCCAGCACTCAAGACAAATGTCTGCCACAAGGCTTTGTGGCCCCAGTTTCTTCTCTCTACACAGCTCCCAACATCTGCTTTGATTCCCTCACTCACCTCCTCCAGGTCTCCCCTCAATTCTCATCGACTCAGTGAAGGCCCATCTGGTGGAGTCATGGCGTTCTCAGCTCTCACCCCTCTGCTTTTGACTCAGGGCTCATGTATGCCAGGCTGTCCTCAAAGTAGCCAAAGAAGGCTTGGGACTCCTGACCTCCTGCCTCGGCCTCCAAGTGCTGGGCTTCCAGGTCACCATGACTCGCCAGAGCCTTGAGCACGAGAGGTGAGGGCGCTCCCAACCACCCAGGTCACCCGCCTCCAACTTCCGTTTCTTGAGTCTCTATTTTTCCTTCTTTCATCTCTCCTTCTTCCTCTGCTTGCCTGCTTGCTTCTTGAGTGTGTGTGTGTGTGTGTGTGTGTGTGTGTGTGTGTGTGTGTGTATGGGTGTGTGAGTGTGTATATGGGTGTGACTTGTATATGGGTGTGTGTGTGTATGGGTGTATGTATGGGTGTGTGAGTGCATGTATATGGGGGTGTGTGTGTGTATATGGGTGTGATTGTGTGTATATGGGTGTGTATGTACGGGTGTGTGTATGGATGTGAGAGTGTGTGTACGTGTATGTGTGTGTGTTTATGGGTGTGTGAGTGTGTGTGTGTGTGTGTGTGGGGCCCA
>PVHP010035600.1:0-18543 GCA_004024765.1 Zapus hudsonius
GTTTCTGTCTCAATGGCCTATCCTGTGTTGATTGAATGACTGTGGTTATAGGTCCCTTGTTCATCATTCATTGTCTGCTGAGTTCCCTATGGATCCTCCCTGATATGACTGTGGTGGCTCCTCTCTTGTCAGGATCTCATCCATCGGCCTACGGTTGGTTGGTAAGGTTAGATGGGCCACAGCTCTCTCGTTGTATCCTTTCCGAAGAGAGTCCTGGTGAAGCTGTTACTCGTCCGCCATCTTGCTCCGCCCCTCGCTTTTTCCTATATTTTAAATCCTTTCCAGATGGCTTATAATACAATGTCAATGCTAGCTAAATCATTCCTATGGCATATTCTTAATCTTTTTTCTGAGAGAGAGAGAGAGAGAGAGAGAGAGAGAGAGAATGAATGCACACATGCCACAGCACACATGTGGTGGTCAGAGGACAGCTCTGGTGACAGTCCTTGCCTCCCACCATGTCTCTGCCTGCTGTGTTTACAGAAGCTCTCCACAGCTTCTGGCTTCCATGTGGCTTCCACGTGGGTGCTGGGGATCCTCCCTCAGGTACTCAAGTTTACACAGCAAGTGTTTTATCCACTGAGCCACCTCTCCAGTCCTTGCACTGTATTCTTTAAGAAATCATGACACCAAGGGAAACTCTGTGTATGTTCGGTGAGGACACATCCACCTACAGGAAGACGCGGCGAGGCAGCCACCACAGGATCTGCAGAAAGTGAACTGGCAGAAAACACTGGGTGCTCCCCCTCAGCCACGACCACAGGAGAGCACGTGAGTACCGTGTGGACACATCCCTGCCATTCATATCACACACACACACACACACACACACACACACACACACACACACACACAGGGTAATCTGGTTTTCCCAAGCCAGATCCAACCTTGTTTAGTTCAATGAGTGTGCACACTTGATGGTGGTATAGTCATAGATGTGGGCAAATTAGTTCCTAATTCTTAGAGGAGGCAGCAGGGTGGAGTGCTTTAAATCCTGGCTCCTCAATTTTCATTCATTCATTTGTTTACATGATTTCTTATTAATGTGTATGTACATATATAAGTACACATATGTATGCACAGGTGTGGGGGTCAGAGGATAGCTTCAAGGTGTCTGTCTTCTTCTACCTTCTTTGATACAGAGTCTCTCTCTTTATTTTTATTTTTCAAGGTAGGGTCTCACTCTAGCCCAGGCTGGCCTGGGATTCACTATGTAGTCTCAGGATGGCCTCGAATTTATGATGATCCTCCTACCTCTGCCTCCCAAGTGCTGGGATTACAGGTGTTCGCCACCATACCTGGCTTCTTCTGCCCTGGAGTCTCTCATTTTGCTGATAGCTTCCTGAATCTTCCATTGCCATAGTTCCACTGGGATTGCAGAGATGTGCGCCACTTTGCATTGGGTCTTAGGTGGGTGCTGGGGAGGACTGAACTCTGGTCGACAGACTTACAAGCAAGTACCTTTAACTGTTGAGACAACACCTCAGCTCCTCAATTTTCATCTGTCCATCCAATGCACTCTGGAAATACAGAGAAGAGTCCCAGTTCTACTCAGGAACAAGCTAGTCAAGACCTTCTGCATGTTCTTTAGAGCATGACACATTTGACTTCCAATCTGTTTGCACCATTTGTTGGTTTGGTGATCTTGGGATAATTATTATTGAGATGGGCCCTTACTATATAGCTCAGGCTATCCTCAAACCTCAGACTTGAGATTCTTCTGCCTCAGCCTCTCGAGTGCTGGGTAGACTGGCAGGCGGCATGTGCCAATACACACAGCAAATTCCTATTACTTTCAACAATATTCTGGTATTCCTGAGTCCTCCCTCTAAGTGCTAACTAAGCCTGACTCTGCTTAGCTTTGAAGACCCAGTACGTCCCCAGAGTGGTGTGGCAGAGACTTATGGGAATTGCCTGGTCTTGCCTCAGCTATTATTTGCAAAAGAAGACTGATGGTAGTAGCCTGCTTTCTAGATTGTTGTGATGGTCCAGTGAGCCTGCTTATTGTATCAGGTAAAGGTTCTGATGCTATAACAAAGAGCCTGATACCCTGGATTATGGCGGACAGACGATGATACTGCCTGCAAAGTGCACTGTGACAGTCCATGTCGGCAACATCTAGTTCTCCTGCATCTTCTGGTACTCTGCCATTGCTTTTATCTTTTTTTTTTTTTAGGCAGGTCTCACTCTGTAACCCAGACTGGCCTCAAATTCACCATCCTGTTGCCTCAGCCTCCAAGTGCCGGGATAGTAGGCATGCAGCACCAAACCTGACTTGCCCTATTGTTTTTATATTTCCTTTTCTTTTAAACATGTGTATGTGTGCAGGTGCACACGTGTGTGGGGGTGGGTGCGGCCAGAGGTTGATACTGGCTGTGGTCTCAGTCACTCTCCACCAATTGAACTAGACAAGGTGGCTCCAAAGTCCTGGGGATCCACCTGCCTCAGCCTCCCGAGCACTGGGATTACTCCTGGCATGTAGGTGAGATCTGGGGACCAAATCAGGTCTTTACTCTTGTGACAGCAAGCGCTTAATGACTGAGCCACCTCCCCAGTCTCTGTCACTCTGTCATACCATGGGTCATTGTTTTCTCTGAAAGACTGAAAATCTGTAGCAAGCAAAGGGCTCGTGACCTCAGCTCACATTTCGTTCCTCATGGGTTCACAGCAGGCCCAAGGTGAGCTGGAGTAAGTGACCTCAGGAAGCCTCCACTCCCCTTCTGTGAGGTGCTGCTCTCAGGGCCTGACTCTCGAGTTCACATTTGCTTTTTGCTGTTGTGTCTGCAACTATGTTCCCCAGGCTGGTCTTCAGCTCCTGGGCTCTAGCTATCCCAAGTAGCCGGGCCCACAGGAGCCTCCATCATGCCCAGCTGGCTTCTCTCACTCACTTGTATTGTCTTGGCAGTCCTGGCAGCCAGCTCTGAGGCAGGTGCAATCCAACCCCCACGTCTACTCCACGGCTCTTCTCTGAGTGTTGTTATATCTTTCTAATGACCTGCCCATGGGGAACATGCACTGCTGGGCTCTAGGTAGTGTGTGCTTAGATATTTCCCCGTGTGGGAGGCTGATTCGCTCCGTTTCCTAAGGACCTAACTAACAGCTGCTATTAGTCAGTAATGATCTTAATTCCCCAAATGGCCTGGTAATAACAGAAAATAATTTGTGGGTTTTCCCCTGCGAAGATTCCCAAGGGATACATGTTTGCTTTCAACATCTGCATGTCAGGGACCATAAAGGGGCTCTAGTCATAGAGCCCATATCTGGCAGGGAGATTTAACCCTGACTGAATGGCTTTGAGTTCATCGCAGGGGTCATGGATGATGTTGTCAGAGCACGTGGATTTGTGGAGATGGGGAGATTTCTTTCTTTACACTAAGGAATGGTTTGTCTTCCTTCTACTAAATTGGCTGTCAGTTGTTTTGCTGGGTTATTATTTATTATGTTTCTGGTGAGAGTGCGTGTATGTGTGTGCATGATCATGTGTGCATGCGTGAGGAGGTCAGAGGACAACTTTGACTGGTGGCCCTCACCTTTCACCTGGCTTGAGGCAGAGTCCCTCACTGTTCCAGCTCTGTTCTAGGCTAGCTGCCCTGAGCTTCCAGGAAAGCCTATAGGCACGCTGGAATTACAGATGCCCAGCATCTGGCTTTTACCTGGGTGCTGGGGACCCGGACTCAGGTACTCACACTTGCATAGAGAGCTCTTTATACACTGAGCCATCTCCCCAGTCCCTATTTATTTATTTTTAGTGAGTGCATTTCAATTTTTTTTAGAAATGTGTGGAAATGGATGCCCATATGTCATGGTATATGTGTGTGTATGCCAGAGGGTGACCTAACCTTCCACCATCTTTTGAGATGGGGTTTCTTGCCCTTGCTGCTTGCAAACTTCTGGATTCTTCTGGGACAGATGTATGTGCCATTTTGCATCCAACTTTACATGGGTGCTGAGGAACTCAAACTCAAGTAAGCAGGTTTGCAAGCAAGGGCCTTAACTGCTGAGCCACGACCCCCAGCTCCTCACTGGTGGCAACCTTTCTATGTGCTGACTTCATTTATACAATAGGATGGACAGCAATAACTGTTTCAGAGAATTGAGGATTGTAATACAAGTAGTTAGGACATGTGTTGGCACATCACATGGAAATGTTGGCTATTATTATACTACTGTTAATAAAAACAATTAAGGTGGTCATGGTGGCCCACACCTTTAATCCCAGCACTCATGAGGTGCAGAGGTAGGTGAGGTCGAGGCCACCTGACATTACATAGTGAATTCCAGGTGTGATGCTTAAGTTTTTTTGTCAACTTGACCTTTTTAGTAATCTTGGGTGGGTCTCTGATGTTCACAGGAAGGCAGCCTTCTCAGTAGAGGGGGATGTAAGAAAACTTAGGGGAGTTAGAAATGAACACCCCTTCCTGGGAGGGCAGTGCAGGAAGGAAATTCCAGAGACTCCGGGAATCAACAAGTCTGAGAAAGGGTTGCAAGGCCCCACCCTAAAGCTATATAAAGGGAAAAGAAATTTCTCTTTCCCCCTGCCTTTTTTGTTGGTGTGTGTATGGTGTTGGTGATGGGTTTCTTTCTCTGCTTGGACCTGTGAAAGGGACCAACCTCCTTCACCATTATGGAACTTCCCCTGGATCTGTATCTTCAATAAATCCTTTCTTCCCATAACTATGCCTGGTTTGGAGATTCATCCCCGAGATGTGTGGCTGACTACGACAATCCCTCCATATCCTTACAAGGTGTGTGGGTCCACGGATTACTTGGGAGGTCATTGTGCACTGACTGACACCCCTGTTCATCCACGGAGCTGGGTGGGCAAAGTCTTGGGACAGCATGAGTACGACATCATAGCCACCTGGCAGACAGTTGCAGTGAACAACTTGTTTATTAGGTTGGGGAAAGGTGTTTTTATTCAAGAGGAAAAGGAGAGGCAGGGGGATAAGCGGCAAGGGGACTGGCAGGGACAGGGTGGCCTGTGGATGTCTCATGAAAGGATTGGCAGGGGCCAGATGCATAGATAAGCTGGAAGGACTTTCTTGTTTTCTGGGCCTTGTTATTACCTTGTGGGTGAATTATGTGAACTCCAGTAAACTCAGGCCTTGAAATGCCTGGACTTATCGGGGTTTGCTGTGGCCTACCAGGTGACTGGAGGTTGGGGAGGGAAGGAGTCAGCTGAACTCCTGCTGGTCTCAGGATGAGATTATTGGGGTTCCAGGCCAGTCTCAACTTCCCTTTAACCCTGTGTCCTCCGTGCCTCTCACCAGGGTCCCACAAAGGTGGAGCTAACAAACCACCCTCCATAGCCTTACAAGGTGGAGCTAACAGCCCTCCATATCCTTATCTGGGAAGTTGTAAAAGAAGCAAGGCTGAGCCTCCTCCTCAGAGATCTGAGTTCATTTTTTGGGGATGTGGCCTGGAAAGACTCTACCATATCTATTATTATTATTTTTTAAATTTTAACTTATTTATGTGCAAGCAGAGAAAGATAGAACACACAGAAAGAGATAACAGGCCTGCCAGGGCCTCCAGCCACTGCAAATGAACTCCAGATGCATGTGACACTTTGTGCATCTGGCTTTGTGTGGGTACTGGGGAATCGAACTCGGGACCTTAGGCACTACAGGCAAGCGCCTTAACTGCTGAATCATCTCTCCAGCCCCATGTCTATTATTGATTGATTATTTTCTGAAATTGGGTCTTTCTCTATATCCCTGACTGGCCTCATATTTCCTATGCAGCCCAGGCTGGCCTTGAACTCATGTCAACCCTCATGGCTCATCCTTCTACTTGGTGGCGTTACAGGTGTGCACCACCACACACAGCTTGGAACATGTTTATAATCCCTTTTCTTGGATAACTTTGTCAGCCTGGTCAATGGAGGAATACCACTATGTTTGGGTTCTAGCCAACAGGAAGTTGGAAGAGAATATACAGGAAATGTTTGTGATAAGACTCAAGACAGGAAATGGAGCATGTCACCTATTGATGAGAATTTAGTCATGAGTCCACCTAACTGCAAAGGAGGCTGGGAAATCCCAAGCTAGGCGACAATGTTCCTGTCTACCATCCTATTACTTTGGAAGGAGCTAGAAATGGATTTAAGGACAAGCTGTCCTCCTTAGCGAGCCAGTGGGTCTGAAGAGATGGGGTAGAAATGACTAGCATGGGTCAATGACATTAACAGTGTCCCAAGTGGACAATAAGATTTAGTCCCTCATGGCTCTGGAGGCCAGAAGCCTGAAGTCAAGGTGTCTCATGGTCATGTTCCCTAAACCCTGCAGGCAGGGGAGATTCCTTCTCTGCTTTCCTCAGTGTTGTGGGAATGAGCTCTTCATGCTGAGTCTGTGAATCTCTCCTTTGTCGCACGAAGGTTTCACCTTCAGACTCTGTGTCCCTTCTTTTCTTAAAACAGCCTATGAGGCTATATGAGATGAAAGGCCCACCCTCCCCAGCACAGTCTGATCTTTGTGCTTCTGGTTTTATGTGGGCTCTGGGGACTCGAACTCAGGCAAGCAGCTTTAACCCCTGAGCCATCTCCCCAGCCCTCTCAGGCTCTTTAGTACAGTGACAGAAACTGATTAACATATGGCTGGGGAGACCACTCAGCAGTTAAGGTGCTTGCCTAAAAGCCCAACAACCTGAGTTCAGTTCCCCAGGACCCACATAAAGCCAGATGCACAAGGTGGCGCATGCGTCTGGAGTTCATTTGTAGTGGCTGGAGGCCCTGGTGTATCCATTCTCTCTTTATCTGCCTCTTCCTCCTCCTCCTCTCTCTCTCAAATAAATAAATCAATAAAATAATTTTAAAAACAAACTGATGAACACAGTAGCATTTTCCTTTTCCATTAATTTTTGGAGTTTTCTTTGACTTTGGGTGCAAACCCCACAGAGAGAGACTAGGAGTGAGGGGTGCATTCACTGTTCTCTATGTCTCTCGACCATAAACACCCGATGTACTAAATTAGCATATTCAAATTCCTTGAAGCCATCAGCTCAAAATTTTATTTTTGTCCTCAACCCTAATTAGGAGAAAATCAAGACCCCACCTGCTCCCACTTCCCAGTGGGAAACAAGTAGGTGACAAAAATGGAATGTCATCCGAAAAGCATCCAAAAAGTGTGGGGGGGAGGGGCTGTGGGCGCATGCGTTTTAGCAGTAAGCACACAAAGGAGTCCTGTTTTCACTCAATGCGTTTTTGACTTAAGCCTATTTATTGAACAATTATAGACCAAAAATACTGCAGATGCAAATGAGTGTTATTAAACCCTGTAGGAATTGCCAAACAGCCCACAGCAAATGAAATTGATAATAACACACTAAATCCACAGCAATTCATCATTAGCTAAGCAAAAAGAACAGCAGTGGGAAACCAAGATAACGTAAAGGCAGAAGGTCGGTCCCTCAGGACCTTCTGGAAGCCTCTCTTGTCCGTGGCACTTGCGAGAACCATGGTGGCTTCTTTTTGCCAGGTGGGCCATGCAAATGGAATGTTCATTGGACTACCGTCAACTCTGATTTCTTTGTTTAAAGAAATTATTTATTTATTTACTTGCAAGCAGAGAGAGATAGAGAGAGACAGACAGAGAGAATGGGTGTGCCAGGGCTTCCAGCCTCTGCAAACTCTAGATGCATGCACCATTTTATGCACCTGGCTTTATGTGGGTACTGGGGAATCGAACTCAGGTAGTTAGGTGTTGCAGGCAAGCACCTTAACTGCTGAGCCATCTCCACAGACCACCGTTTGTGACTTCTGAGCACTAATAGGCTTATTATTATTATTATTGGTTTTTCAAGGTAGGTTCTCGCTCTAGCCCAGGCTGACCTGGAATTCACTGTGTGGTCTCAGGGTGGCCTCGAACTCACGGCAATCTTCCCACCTCTGCCTCCTGAGTGCTGGGGTTGACTCTGCTATGGTATGAATGTGTCCCCTCCCCTCCAAAAAAAGCAGCTGCCCAAAGTCGAGATGGTTAACTTTGTCATTTTGACAGGAGATCACCATGGAAACAAAGCTCTGGGAATGTCTGTGAGGAAGTTTTCTAGGCTCATTGAAGTGGGAAAAGCCACCCTGGGGGGGGGGGGCAGTGTCCTTCGTGGCTGGGGTCCTGGGCTGAATCAAGGAGCGAGTTTGCTGAGCAGGACGCTCAAGGCTCTCTGCTTCCCGAATGCACATGCTTCCCGTTGCCCTCACCATCCCTTCATCTGGATGGACTGTGAGCATTTGGTCCCAGGAACAAAAAGGTAACTAATCCGTGGCCTGGAAGGTTGGCTCAGCAGTAAGTGCACTTCCTGTGGAAGTGCGAGGGTCTGAGGGGGTCCGAGAGCTCCCGAGTTTGAATCTCCAAATTCCACACGAACAACTGGGTGTAGCCCTCTGCCCACAAAAGGGAGTGGAGACAGGATAGTGCAATGCAGCAAGATTGAGTATCAGTATAAAGACTCCAGGGCAGAAAAAGCCTTTGATCCCAGCACTTGGGAAGCAGAGGTACGAAGATCATTGTGAGTTTGAGGCCACCCTGAGACTACATAGTGAATTCCAGGTCAGCGTGAGACCCTACCTTGAAAAACCAGAAAATAAATAAATAAAATATATAATAAAAAAATTAAAAGGCAATAATGATAACGCTGTATACAGAGAAGAGGGAAACTCAGAATTGGGGGTGGAACCCAGGGCTGCTCACTTGCAAGGCAAAAATGTCTGTCATCTCTCCCTGGGGATCGTAGGAGGGGCTCTACCGCTGAGCCACGCCCCCGGCCCCTCCCTGGGGATCCTAGGAGGGGCTCTATTTACCCCATAATATATCCTCGGAAAAATTGCCCTTAAACAATAGCCAAGTCTGAAATTTTTGAGACAGGATCTCTCTGTGTATCCCAGTCTGGCCTGGTACATTCCGTCATTCTGCCCCAGCCCCTGGGGTGCTGAGATTCCAGCATGGACCACCATCTGTGGCTAAGCATGGATATTAAGTCCTGCTTTGACATGCAGTAAAATCATGGGATCTCAAACCCCTTCTGCACCCAGCCAGCCAGGGAGGAGCATTTCATCAAAGGGAGCAGCCAGGGCTTACTCCTGCCAGAGCTCCCTGCTTGCCGCTCTGGGAACCAGTCAAGCAAGCCAGTGACATCCTCCAGTGGCTAACAGGGCCACCTCGTCCTCTAGGTACCTCCCAGCCTGCCTCCTCGGCTCCTGCTTGCTCAGCCGCTTGAGTCAGCCTTGGTCGTTCTTAAATGTCCCCTACCCCAGGCTGTGAGTATCTGTGACTCATAAGTCACCGAGAGCTTCATCTGCCCAGGCTCGGCTGGATGTTGGCTGTGCCTATAGCCCTGGGACACGAGTCTCCTAAGTGAGCAAGCGGTGGTGGTTTTGCTTTGTTATGTTTTGCCACCCCTTCCAGGTAGGGTCTCACTACTCTAGCCCAGGCTGATCTGGAACTCACTCTGAAGCCCCTGGCTGGTCTCGACTCTAACTTCGGCCTCCTGAGTGCTGAGACTAAATATACACACCATCACTCCTGGCCTTGGCTTTTTTTTAGTTATAATTTTATTTATTGGCAATGTTTTTTTTTAAATTTATTGTCCATAATGAGTTACAACATTTAGTGGGCAAACAATGAGTTGTTATCCCCAATTCCCCGCTGCCCTCCCCTCCCCCCTCCACTGGATAACCTCCTCCATGGGTCGTCTGGATCAGTCCTTGTGACAGGGGACCATGGATAGCCTAGAATTCATCCAGGTTCTCCTGGCCATGCCTCTGGATAATCTCCCCCACCACGGCTCTCACAATCTTTCCGCCCCCTCTTCTGCATAGTTCCCTGAGTCGTGGTGGATGAGTATTAAGGCTGCTTTAAGGTTGTGAGTTTATGGGTCTTTGTGTCGAAAATTGTTGGTTTCTGTCTCACTGGCTTATCCTGTGTTGATTGAATGGCTCTGGCTGTGGGTCCCTTGTTCATTCCGTCATTCTCTGTGGGGTTCCATTTGGATCTTCCACTATATGACTGTGGTGGCTCCTCTCTTGCCAGAATCTCAGCTATCAGCCTATGGTCGGTTGGTAGGGTTAGATGGGCCCCAGCTCTCTTGCTGTATCCTGAAAAATACAAACACAATCTCCATCGGAGAGTGAGATCAGTGTAGGTTAACAAATATACACAATTCTGGATTACCTAGATTCTATTTTTAGTAGCCTCCCTGTCACTTGCTCCCATAGTGCATCTTGTTTTGGGAGTATTGGCAATGTTTATACATGCATGTAATATATTGTGATCATAATCACCTCCCTTTACCGCCTCTCTTTCCAGCTAGCCTCTCTTCTTCTTTGATGTCTTTTCTTGTGGCCCACCAAATTTGACTAGGGTTGTTGTTTGTTTTGATTTTTCCAGGAGCATGGACCAGTTTGCAGTTTTTATACTGCTGAAGAGCAGACTTTCCCAAGCCTAGCCCCACAGGGAGGTGTGGGGTCTCATGCCCTCCTTTACCGTCATGATGGAATGATGAGGGGCCCTATGTGGGTCCTGGGGAATCGAAGCTGGGCTGTTAGGCTTTGCAGGCAAGCGCCTTAACTGCTGAGCCATCTCTCGCCCCTCTTGGATTCTTTCTGCCCTCTCTTCCCCAATGTTCTTTGAGCCTTGGAGGACATGATAGAGATGTCTCTCTCTCATGATAGAGACTTAGCACTGAACATGCAACAGTCACTTATTCTCAGCAGTTTAACAGTTTGAGTCTCCCATTAGTTGGTTCCCTTTGCCAAAAAAAGCTTCTCTGACCATAGATAACTGCAGCACTAATTTTGGGGCATAAAAATCAGTATTTAGAGGGCCGTTTGATGAGCATACTATATCCATTTAGCCTAACAGCAATAGTAACCTCCCTCCTGGGTCTTATGATCTCTCCAGCCATAGGTTTGGGCAAGGTTTTCGGGACTAGGCAGGCATTCCCTCTGGTGGAGTGGGCCTCAAATCCAAGCAGGAAGCACTTGGTCGTGTCACTGTGGCACTGGTGGGCACATCCTGTAGAGGTCCACCACCAGGGAAGATGACATTTCTCTTCCAGCACTATGACAGCTAGCTAGCCAGGAGGACGTGTCCAGCTCAGTTCCCGCTTAGCTTCTCTTTGTCTTCCCAAGCATGTGGTGTCTTCAGCAGTAGGGTCATAGCTTGTAGCTCTGGTGGATGATCAGGAGCCTTGACAATAGCCTATATTGTGTTGGGGACCTCATGAACCTCCCTGACTAACAGCTCACTGGGAGGTATCTCATCCCTGGTTCTGGGATTTTCCTATAATAACCCATGACTTTTTTTTTTTTTTTTTTTTTTTTGGTTTTTCGAGGTAGGGTCTCGCTCTAGTCCAGGCTGACCTGGAATTCACTATGTAGTCTCAGGGTAGCATCAAACTCACAGCAATCCTTCTGTCTCTGCCTCTTGAATGCTGGGATTAAAGGCATGCATCACCAGGCCTGCCTGGCTCTCTTTCTTCTTTTTGTCCAGCCGGCCTGAAGATGGCCCTGAGGACTCTGTGCTGGCCAATTGCTTTACTGCTGAGCCACACCTCAATGACACACAGAAAGCTGAGTGACACCCTTTAGTCAAGAAGAACTTGTTGCATGGTGAGGCTGTCGGTGTTCTGTGCACACCAATTTTATATAGTGTTTGTGATTGTATTTTTTTAGTATTTAAAATTTTTTTATTTGTACAGGTGTATGTGTGTGCGTGTGCCCATGCACACCAGAATCTCTTGCCACTGCAAATGAATGTCAGCTCAGGGTCTCTGGTCACTGCAAACAAATGTCAGAATGCATGCATCACTTTTTGCATTGGCTTTACACAGGTAGTAGGGAAATAAACCCAGGCCAGTGTTTGTATGTGGGTGTTGGGAATTGAACTCAGGTCATCTCAAGCCCTCTCAGGCCCTCGTGCTTGTGTGTCAATGCTCTTACTTGCTGAGCCATTGTCCAGACCCGAAAAGAGTATTTTAACACAGGGTTTTAGAGACTTTCAGATCATCATGGAGGGAGGATGTGGAGGAGCAGACCACATCTTAGTGGACAGGAAGCTAAGTGGTGTAGGAACAGGACAGGGAAGGCATAAGCCGCAAGGACACATCTCCTACTTCCTCCAGCCAGTCCCCATGTTCCATAGTTCCATCACCTTCAGTATAATTTTCAAATTTCGATTTGATCAGCAGAGTAACTCAGCTGGCGGCAGTTTGGGAGGTAGAGTCTTGCTGGAGGAAGTTTGTTGTTAGGCATGGGCTTTGGGGTGCTATAGCCAGCTCCCCATTTCCAGAGCTTGGCTCACTCTCTCGCTGCTGTTTACCACCTGCTGTGGCAGAGGTGATGCTCAGCATTTGCTTTCTCCTGCGACCATGAAGCTTCCCTTGGGATTGTAAACCAAAATAAAGACTTTCCTCCCATCAGCTGCTTTGTCCCAGCAGCAGAAAATTGGTACCAGAAGTTGGGTTGTTGCTGCTTGAAAGCTGAGTATGTAGCTTTTCTCCTTTTGGAATTGATTTGTGGGAGGAATGTGGAAAGATTTGAAATCTTGGTCTAAAGGACACCTTGCAGTGCTTAAACATAGTTTGATGGATTATTCTGGTCAGAGTTTGAAAGACCTAAATGCAGAAAGGACTCTGGACTTGCAGCCTTGGTTTCTGAGAGTAAGAAAGAGCTTTGTCCAGACTCTACTAGACGTGTTTGCGGGAGGGGCAAACTGTGCCCTTCCTGTGTCCCGAGAACTTGAGCTTTAGAATAGACTGGTATGAGCAGATGGATATGGCACAGAAAGAAATGAACATTTTAAGCCAGTGACAGCACCCACTCAGCTACAATTGTTTGAGAGATTACCACCATTGAATGGGCCAGCTGTTCTGTATTGGGACAACAAGAAGAATGCTGACTCCTTTGAACGTAGGGGGCCTGAATGCTGAAGAAGTGTGTCCTGCTCTTCAAAGTCAGCCTTATTCCCCCCTGGACTAACAAATTGGTAGCTCACCTGGTACTAAGGGATTTTAACAAATGCAGGAAAGAGGGTGGTCATTGGATTTGCAGCATTTGTTTTGGAAAGGTTCTCTGGGCAATGTGAGGCAGGGTTATTTGGATCCTTGCATGGTGAACCAAGGAAGCCATGAGGATGAACCACAGATTATAGTGGAAACTCCAGGATTTTTTTAAATGCAAGGACTATGGGACAGATGTCAAGGAGATCTGCTGGCTTGGGATGGAGTTTTCTCTGGACTGTGGGCAGCCCAGCAAGAGGAGCAGAATTGAAACCTCATAGACTTCATCACCGATTACAGATGTCAGACATAGAGCTGCAGGATTTGATGTTTGCTCTGTTTTAGATCTTGCATTGATTCTGTTTTTTTTTTTTTTGCTATGCCCAATGCTATCTTTTGAGGTGGGAATGCTCACTCTGTGCCATTATATATTATTGTTTTTTTTTTAAAAACAGGCTCACAGTTAAGAGACTTTGTTTGAACATCATTGGGATTGATAAAAATTATTATCATTAAAGTTGAACTGAATGCACTGGATTTTACATCATGGGTGGTCATCAGTTTATGGGTCCAGGGGCAGAATGTGGTGGTTTGGATCAGATGTCATCCATAAACCTGTGTGTTCTGAATGATTGGCCCTAGCTGGTGGCTTATAGTCTGGAGGGGAAGCTTCATGATGGCAGGGGAAAGCATGTCATGAGCAGAGGCTGGACATCACCGCTGCCACAGCAGGTGGACAACACCAGCAGGAGAGTGGGCTGAGCTCTGACAAGGAGGAGCTATAGCACCCCAAAGTCCTCCCCCAAAAATACACCTCCCCAAGCAAGGTTCCACTTCCCAAATTGCCACCAGTTAAGGACCAACCATTCAGAACACATTTGATGCAAACTACCTCAGGTAGTTTCTTACAGGTTCATTGAGTGAGGAATTTGAAAGTATTTTAATAGTTTCCTTAAATCCATTGTCTACCTTGTACTTTGGATCTTTTTCCTCCTGTGTAATTTTGTGACATCATGTGTTGGTTTTTGGGAAAATATTAATTCACTGAGGTAAGCAAGTGATTCATTTCATTCCGTCCTATAAACAAATCTTATTTGCCATTTCACCACCAAGCTCATAAGAAAAGTCTCTTTAAGAGCTTTTTAAGGGTCCTAGCTGAGGAGCTCAGCTACTCCTCGTGTGCAAATGCATGTCCCTCATAGATTTAGGTAATTTAAATATTTTATTCATTTGCAAGCAGAGGGCGATAGAAAGATAGACAGAGAGAATGGTCATGCCAGGGTTTCTAGCTGCTGCAAACAAACTCCAGATGTAAGCACCACTTTGTGCACCTGGCTTTACATGGGTACTGGGGAATCGAAATCAGGTCATTGGACTTTGCAGGCAAGTGCTGTAACCACTAAGCCATCTTTCCAGCTCTCCTTGTTAATATTTAAATATATATATGTATATATATAATTTGCAAGGAGAGAGAGAGAGAGAGAGAGAGAGAGAGAGAGAGAGAGAGAAACAATAAGAAAGAATGGGCACACCAGGTCCTGTAGCTGCTGCAAACAAACTCCAGATGCCTGTGCCACTTTGTGCATTTGGCTTTTTGTGGGTACTAGGGAATCAAATGCTGGTCCTTCAGCTTTGCAGGCAAGCATCTTAACCACTGAGCCATCTCTCCAGCCCAGATTTAGGTAATTTTGATTAAGCTTACTACAGGCAGAGAGCCCTGCTGGGGAGGTGTGTCAATGGGGGCAGATCTTCAGTCCAGCCCTCAGAGATGTGTTCTGAGCCAGTTAGGTTTCTGGCTGTTTGTGCTTGCTGCTTGTTAGTGGTGTCTCTCAGCTGTGGATCGATCTACGGAAATGAGCCAACTTCTCATTGTGACAGAACATCCCCTGGACTCTGCAAGCCTGCAACAAACCCTTTCCTCTCATAAGCCGCTTCTGGTCAGGTGTTTGTCCAACAACAAGAAAGTTCTTGCAACACTCCTATACCCTTTACCAAAGAGCACTCCTCTAGTGGGGAACTGAGCAGCTTCAGTAGGGACACGCGTTGTAGTGGTTTGATCCATAACCACTATGTCAACTTAATGTGTTGTGAATGCTGGGTCTCCAGCTGATGGCAGCTTGGGAATTGGAACCTCGCTGGAGCTGTGTTGTTGAGGGCGGGCTTGTGGGGGTTAAAGCCAGCTTCCCCTTGCCAGTGTTTGGCACACCGTCCTGCTATTGTTTGCAGTGCTGTGGTGGAGTTGATGTCCACCTGCTCATGCCATCATTTCCCCTGCCATCATGGAGTTTCCCCTGGAGTCTTTAAGCCAAAGTAAAAGCCTTTCCTCCATAGGTCGCTTTTAGTCGGATACTTTTCTGTACAGAAAGGAGAAAGCTGACGACAATAATACACATGGAGCGGGGAAGGATCAAACCAGCCAGATCAGTCTTGGTGATCAGTGGGTGACAGATAACCCTGCAAGATCACCCTCACCTTAGAGAAAAGCTTTTTTGGCACGTGTATGTGTGTGTGCGGTGGTTTGAAAGTAGAATGCCCTCCATAGGTTCATGTTTTTGAATTCTTAATCCCCAGATGGTGCCGATGTTCTGGGACAGTAAAGGACCTTTAGGGAGTACATCACTGGTGGCTCTCCCACCCCTTGTTCTTCTCTATTTCCTTCCTGCTGATGTGATTATGTGATGCTGGCTTTCTGCTCCTGCCATGCTGGGCTCTCCCATTGTAACTGTAAGCAGAAATGAACCCTTTCCTTCCCTAAGTTGTTCCTGATCAGGTATTTTGTCCAGGCAACAAAAAAGAACTGATACAATGTGTGTGGTGTGCATACATGTGTGCATGCATGTTCATATGTGTGTGGGGTTTCATATACCTTTGTGTATGTCGAAGACAGAGGTCAATGTTGTATCTTCCTCAATCACACTACACCTTATTTAATGAAACAAGGTCTCTCACTGATGCAGCTAGTCTAGCTAGCCAGCTTGCTTTGAGGAATTCCTGTCACTGGTTCTAGGGTGCTGGCATTATAGGCAGGCTTCCATGACTGCCTGGGTTTTATATGGGTCCTGGGGATCTTAACTCAGGTCCTCGAGCTGGCACTGTGTGTCAGTTACTTTGTGACTGCTGGGACACAGTACCTGTCCAGAAGCAGTTTATGGAAGGAAAAAGTTGATTTCCAGTTCCCATGAACAAGGGGGTCTGGCAGGAGCAGATATCTGGGGTCAAATCTCTTCATCAGCAGGGAGGAAGAAGAAAGAGCAAGGCTGGGCTCTGAACACTCCAAGGCCACCTCAGTGACACACCTCCTCCAGCAAGGCTCCTCCTTCCAAAAGGCCACGGATTAAGTATGAGCTTTACTCATAAACACTCAAGGCTATAGGGACATTTTACATTCTAACCACCACATGTGACAAGCACTTGCCAACTGAGCCATCTCCCCGCCCCCGGAAAAGCCTTTTCAGTTGGGCTCTGGGGTGGACCTCAGTGGTGGAGTGGCTGGTACAAGGCTCTGGATTCCACCTCCAGCACTGGAAAAAAAAATCAAAGAGCCTTTAATTACTGGGCTGTCAAATTCCTGATGACAAACACATGTCTTCCCAAATTCGAATTCTTTTTGTTTTCCTCAAAGTAGCAGGCTTACTTCATTCATTTTTGAGAAAAAATTTCTGTCAAACACTGAGGGCTAAATCACAGTAATTACTCTGTCAGTTTGCTTTTGAATAAACTTGATATTTCCTGACCCAACTGGAAGCAGCTGTTCATTCCCAACTCAGGTTGTGCATCCATTGCTGGCTTATTTTTCATATACAGTATTAAAGAGGTATATATTTCAGGGTTGAGATTTAATAAAATTACTAAATTACTTCTTCATTTTGTTTTTCAGATGCTGAAAATTGTACCCAGAGCCCTGTATAAGCTTAGCTAGTGCTCTACCACTGAAATATTGAAATATATTCCTAACTTTATTTATTTATTTTGTTTTTTAAAAAATATTTTATTTATTTATTTGAGAGACAGAGAGAGAGAGAAAGAGAGAGAGAGAGAGAGAGAGAGAGAGAGAGAGAGAGAGAGAGAGAGAGAGAGGCAGGCAGACAGAGAATATGGGCGCACCAGGGCCAGGGTCTCCAAGCCACTGCAAATGAACTCCAGACACATGTGCCCTCTTGTGCATCTGGCTGTATATGGGCACTGGGTAATCGAACGCTGGTCCTTCTGCATTGCAGGCAAACGCCTTAGCCACTAAGCCATCTCTTCAGCCCTTATTTTGGTTTTTGAGTTAGGGTCTCGCTCTAGCCCAGGCTGACCTGGAATTCACCATGTAGTCTCAGGGTGGCCTCAAACTCATGGTGATCCTCCTACCTCTGCCTCACAAGTGCTGGTATGAAAGGCGTGTGCCACCACGCCTGCCTTCCAACTCTTTTTTATTCATATATTATTGTGGGTTTTTTTTGCATGTGTAGTTTGTGGTGTGTGTGGTGCATGTGCAGATGTGTAGTCTCAGGGTGGCTTCAAACTCACAGCGATCCTGGAGAATGAATGGAGATAAGAAAGTTGGGTGTTCCCCCTCTGTCACTATTCTGCACGGTTCCTTTGAAAGCCGAGCTGTGTTTTTGCTAACCCTAGAACCTCTCCAGTCTCTGCCCCCAATAGCAATGTTTACATGGGTTCTAGGGTCTCAAGCCCCCTCAGGCCTTCACGTTGCAGCAAGCACTTTTACACACTGGACATTTCCTTAGCCCCTATTTTATTTTATTTTTGAGACAGGGTCTTGCTAGGCATCCCAGGCTGGCCTCAAACTCCCATTGGTGCTACAGCATGGCCCCTGAGTGCTGGGGTTACAGACATGCAATTGAAGGCGTTTTCAGAGGAAATTGTTCCTGTTCTTTCTCCCTGTCTCCTTTCTCCTTCCTTCTCTTTTGTGATGCAGCCTTTGTGGGCTGGATCCCAGCAGTTGCTGGATTCTTTCCCTTGAATGAGCTTTGCCAATGACAACAGACCAAGAATGTCGTCATGTTACCTTAAGGGGTGGCGTGCTGGTACATGTTTAATAACTGTCTCTCTGCAAGGGACAAAACTCTGCATTTCAATGTCTACAGTGTAAATACATTCGAGGGCCAATGACCAGCAACCGACAGGACCTCATTCTGTAGCCCAGGCTGGCTTCAAGCTCCTGATCCTCCTGTCTCAGGGTCTCTCACTGAGCCTAAAGCTCACAATTTGGCTAGGCTGGCTGAGTCCCAGGGATGCCCTGTCCCCATCTCCCCAGTGCTGGGATTACCAATCCCAGCCGATCACTGGGGATCTGAAGCCGGCAGACACTCTCCTTCCTGAGCCATCTCTCCAGCCCCTAGCAAGACTTCTTTTAGCTCATGGCTTCAGAGTGTTCAGGTCTGTGGTCACTTAGCCATGCACTCGGCAGGACACATGGAGGTAGAAGTGTATGGGGGAGGGGGTTGTTCATCATCACTGCAGACAGGAAGCAGAGACTGAACACAGGAAGGGACCAGGGCAAGACATGTCCCCAGTGACTACTTCCTCCTCCCTTCCCAATGGCGCCCC
>PVHP010035601.1:0-18390 GCA_004024765.1 Zapus hudsonius
GGAGGTGATGTCCAGCCCTCTGCTCATGCCATCGTTTTCCCTGCCAGGATGGAGTCTCCCCTCGAGTCCATAAGCCAAATAAACCCATTCCTCCACAAGCCGCTTTGTTGGGTTCTTTCTGTGCAGCAACTAGAAAGCTGACCGCAACAGAGGGCCAGCCTCTTTTGCCATTCTGAAACTTCCCCTGGATCTGTTACTTCAATAAATACTTTCCTCCCAAAACTGTGCTTGGTTTGGAGATTCATCCCAGCGGCCTGTGACTGACTAGGACATGACCATTCGATGAAATTCATTTACAATAGAGAAAAGAGAAGATATTTTAAAATAGCACAGGAGACACATGGGAAGTCATCAAAATATCTGGCACATATATTGTGTGTCTCTGGGATGGTCTCTGGGACGTCTGGAACATCCCAGAGACACGGGAGAAGCAGAGTGGGGCAGAGGTCGCATGGGAGAGCCGGGTGAAATGCATTTGAGCACCCATCATCTCCGGTGGGTGAGGAGGGCCTCCATTGGCAATACCATTGACTCAATTTCTTCTACTCATCAACTATGACTTCCCAATGTACTCCACAAAGATGAGACCCCATGTGCATTCTCACAACTTCCTCTGCTTTTCACTTTTCCAGTTGGATCCAGGTATGTACCTTCTCCATCATAGTTTGACCACAGAGAACGACACGTCTGGTGATGCCCTGGTTCTGGCTAATATAATATTTAATTGTCACCCTGAACAGCTTCAGCAGTGTTGGGCAAAGCATGGCTAGCCCCCTGGAGCTGGCAAACTGCTGAAATTCCTCCAGGGTCCTGTTCTGTAGATAGTTCATGGTGCCCTCATTCTTCGGGTAGGTCCTGCCTCCCTCCCTCTCCATGGTTTTATCCATTGGGAGTCATCCCTCTGCATCCGCATCAGAGAGTAACTACCTATCCTTTCTGCTTGGTAGACCGTTTTTTCGTTAACATGTTCTGCCCTCAATATACAGTGATTCCGTAAATTATCCAGAAGTAGACACATGGTAAAGGAATACTTAGGAAAGTAACAAACTTCATATCACAACATGTGACCTTTGATGTGAATGATGCATTAATTTTACCCTCATGTTAGAAATCATCTCACCGTTTTATAACTATGTAAGTATCTATTTCCTTCTTGAAATATCTCCTCTTAAGGGCATGGGCAGAGTCATGAATAAATTCACAAACAAATGAACCAGAAAAAGAGACCTAGAAAAGGAAATCCCTCCCATGTGCGAGATCAGAGCGTTTCCAAGCTCAGACTCCTTGCAGGGTTTTGGAGATCAGCTGCTGTGTAATGAGACCTCACGCGCTGAGCCCTGCATGTAAACACCTGTCCTCTATATCCCTTGTGCACACGACCCAAATGTCACCTTACATGGTGTGCTTAGTGCAGCTGCGTTCTCACCCGGTCACACACCCAGGTGTGAAATTTGTTAGTGTTCAAAACACTGGGGTTTTGTAACATTTGGGACTTGGACATTCATGTGAGGAATGTTGAACCTGTGTAAAAATAAGACAATTATAAGTAAATGACACACAGCCCATAATAGGTTCAATTTTGTCCCCAGAGACATGGCTGTGTGTGTGCCTACAGAAGCCAGTGAAAATTCTAGACTGAAAAAAAATGTAACCATGATCTTCCGCAACATATTTTCCCCATGTTTCTTACAGTTCAAAGAAGAGAAACCAGTAGAATATAGTTAAAAGTATTAGGAAAGATATTTCTTTATGATACTTATAGTTTTACAGTACAATATCATGGTGTTTATTAAAATGCTTGGGGAGTCTTCATGGTGTGATGGAGCAGACTGTTGACTAGAACTTCTCACAGGGCCTGAACTCTTCAACTAGTGTCATGGTTTGATCCAGGTGTCCCCCACAAACAAATGAATGGGTTCTGATAGATCGATCCTCAGCTGATGGCAGTTTGGGTTTTACAACCTCGATGAAGCTGTGTTGTTGGGGACGGGCTTATGGGGTTATAAGCCAGCTTCCCCTTGCCAGTATTTGGCTCACCTTCCTGCCGCTGTTTGCAGTGCTGTGGCGGAGGTGATATCCACCCCTCTGCTCATGCCATCATCTTCCCTGCCAGGATGGAGTCTCCCCTCGAGCCCGTAAACCTAATAAACCCATTCCTCCACAAGCTGCTTTTGTTTGGGTTCTTTCTGCAGAGCAACTGGAAAGCTGACCGCAACAGCAAGATATATGAAGCCCAGGCTTCAGGCCTCTGACCTGCACACAGGAAATGCTCACTGAACTGCTCCCATTAACTTGTTTAACCTGCACCTGCAGAATTTCTATAGTAGGAAGATAAAAAGTCTGTTTTTTAAGTTAATTACAGGAACACCAGGCTGTATTTCTGAAAATTTTTTGAGACACTAAAAATTTATCATTAATCACTTGCTTACTGTGAGCCAGGAACTGGTAACAGTTTCGTTGTGGAGTTCTCACCACCCTGCCATCAGCCGGAGCCCCTGTCATCTACTTTGTCCTTGAGCCCTGCTGGAAACACCAGACCCAGCTCATCGGAGCCTCTCACCCTCTGGCTCTTTGTTCCATGTCTTTGGTCTTGTGGGTAACTATCCAGGCTCACCTGGTGTTGCAGTCAATCACACGTTGCTGGGATGAATCTCCACACCAGGCACAATTTGGGGAGGAAAGCATTTATTGAACAGATCCAGGGGAAGTTAAGGAAAAAAGGCTGGCCCCCTTTCACAGATCCAAGCAGAAAGAGAGAACAGCACCTCCAGAAGCCAGCAAGCAAGCACACTGTGACACTGTAATTCACAAAAATGCAGAACTGCCAGACCGGGTTTCTGGCTCTTCTTTTGCATATCTATCCCAAGTATTTTGCAACCAAATTATGAGACTGACGCGCTTCCTACTGCGCTAATGAGGCACCTTTTGCAACCAAATTAGAAAGGGCCAGTCCCCAGGAGGCCAGGCCAAAGTGACACTTCCTCCAGCCAGAAGCCTGGAGACAATTAATAATTTAATAATCACAATTATAATAAATTCTATTGGGGGACATTATTCAAACTACCACACCTGGTTTCTGTTACCTGAACAGAAGTCCTTGCCAAAGGACTCCAGTGGTACAAACCAGAGGCGCCAAGGATTTCACTTCCCTTGAGAAGGACACTGACCTCCACATGTCTGGAGATGGGAGTGAGTCCACAGCAGGGACTTTTGGCACCTCCTCTGCCTGTCCAGATTGTCAAGCATCCCAGAGGCCTAAGGCACTTACTATGTGACCCAAGATTCTTTCCCCAGGGAATCTGGACGCAGTATCCTGTGCCCCAGCACCCTGCTTTGGCGCCTCCTCTACGCCCTTTATCCCCTCTCATTCAGCCTGGATTTCTAGTAAGACATCTCCCAAAGAACGATTGCTACCCAGATCTCGAGACTGGCTGTCTCTTCTTGGAAAGCAGGGCTAAAACAATTTCTTCTCCCGCTCTGACAGCCGCCTGCATGCACTCATAGAGACTCGTCGTTTTATTTTTCTCATCAGTATTGTTCTGCTCTACTGAACAAAAACTATTTTTACAAAGGCTTATCAACTCCAACTTAATATAATTTTCTTCCTCTTAATATCTGCTGTGTTGAGATAGAAGCTGTGATTTTAGTGCACTGTTTGATACATTTCAACAAAAGAAATTTCTAGCATTGTTATTACCCAAATCAAGACACACAATGTGCTTTTAACTTGAGAGCGTCTCGTGACCCCTGGCAGCCCATCTTTCCCCTTCTCGGAGGCAGACAATCCTCTGACTTCTATCATCACATTTTCATTTTTCCAGATCTAGAATTTTATATAAATGGAATAACCATGTCCTCAATCCACCCTTATTCTCTCAGGATAGCATTTGAATATCCACCCATGTTTTTTTTGGGTTTCAAGAGCCCAGTCCATGTTAATGCTGAGTGGTTTCTGCCATGTGAATGTAGCATAATTTGTTCACCCAGCCTTTTGTTTATCTGAATAAATTGTCATATTCGCATAGCTTTCTATTAACTGGCAGCCTACTGATAGGCTGGGCCCTGGGCTAGCTGATCTATTGTTGGGATAAACAATGGTGAATATTAATGGTCTCCAAAGTGAAATTGTTATAACTGAATATATACTTTGCAAAGCAAAATGAGACTTAGGAATTGATTTTCACAAAGAAGTTTCTACAATGAAATAAAGTTTATACATTTTGCAAGTATATCCCTCTCACAAACATACCAACTTACTAAAAGATAGTTCCAAAGTTTACTGACATTGAAATCCTCTATCTTTCCAGGTTAGTTATTTTGGAAATGTTAATATCTGTATAATTCCATGAACATATCAACATCGAACATAGAGGTGCTTGTAGTATACATATACGTTTCCATAGGCACCGTATCAGCTACTTTATCATTGCTATGAACGAATCCCCAACCCAAAGCAGTTTATGAAAGGTAAAAGGTTTAGTTTGGGTTACCCTTCCAGAGGGTAGAGTCCCTCAGGGTAAGGAAGGAATGGCAGGGCAGAACTGGGAAGCCATAGTCACCTAGGGAGACAGGGAAGCAGAGAGAGAAGAGCAAGCAGGGCTGGATCATAAAACCTCAAGGCACCCCGAAATGCACACTTCCTCCAGCAGGACTCCGCCTCATGGAGGTTCCACAACCTTCTTGACCAGCTTCATCAGCTGGGGACCAAGCGTTCAAACCCATGAGCCTATGGTGGACATCACACATTCAAACCACCACAGGTACTAAGTGAATGTTGAGACAATTTTCTTCTCCGAGTCACTGTCCTATGAGAAGACATCCCCATGGATTTAAGTAATAAAATGTATATGAAATAGTAATAACTTCAACCTTTAGCATCGGGCACAGAGTTTTCTTAAAATGCATAAAACTTAGGGCAGAAAGTTAGTTTTTCTATGATGCTGTCTAGAATGCCTTTTTATATATAATATTAAACCTTGTTGAAAACAAACAGAAATGTAGAGGGGAGCGTTGAGTCAAGTGATGGTTTAGAGGTGCCATTAATCCATCAACTATCACTGCCCGTTGCCCGCGGGGGCAGTGATCATACAGATACACACACACACACCGCTTGTGGGTTGATGAACGTGTGCTCTTTATTGGGGGGAACAAGGCAGAATCTATAGAGCTTCCTGGCCAATCAGAGGGCTAATGGTAAGAACCTGTGCATAACGGCCAACCGAGATCACCTCCTGAAACTCATGAAGCTAAGCCCCTCGTGGCAAGCTGTCAGGTGCCGTCCTGAGATTAAGCCAGGGTGTGCCTCCAAAGGCCCCCAAAAGCTTTCACCCCTGACAATCATAAAGATGGACCATGTACATATGAGCATGGAAGAGGTACCTCAGGTGAGAGCGAGGTCCACGGGAGGAAGGGGGCTCACGGTGGGAAAAAAGATGGAGTAGTTAGCCAGCCAGCAGAAGGCCGGTAAGGAGGACCAAGGAAACACAGGGTTGGGCCTGGAGCTGGTGCCCACCTGGGAGGCAGGGGAAGACAGGAACTCCAGGTGAACCATGGAGTAGAAGCCTAGTGCAAGCTGACATCACTGGCATCACTGGCCAATGAGGGTGGGTAGAGAAGAAATGCCAGAGCGCTGTGAAAGCCAGCCACTTGGAGCCCCAAATGCCTTCAGGAACATGCAAATTCTGAGAAGGCAAGGACGAGGGTGCCTCCCAGGATAGGGCAGGGGATCTGGAGGGAAGGTGGAGGGCATCGGTTCACTTCATCTTGCTGTGAACCTGACGGGAGCAAGTTCATCAAGGAGAGTTTCTTTCCACTGACAGTTCTGATGGCAGAGTCTCTCATGTTGGCAAAGGCAGGGCAGGAGCTGGGCAGACACAGAGCTATTGCTCACATTGTCAGGCAGGAAGCAGAGGACAGACAGGAAGTGGGGTCAGACCGCAAACCTTAAGTCCTTCTCCTCAGTGACCATTTCCTCCATGAAGGCTCCATGGACCAAGTGTTCAAGCACATGACCTGTGTGGGACATTTCGCATTCCAAAATGAACGGAGGGGTGCTACGTAGGCACTCCTGAATGAATATAAATAATTTTCAGGTGGGGAGTCAAGCTTTTGGTAAGAGATCTAAGTGTGAATGCTATCTAAGAGCTCATGAAGACCCCGTTACCACTCATTCCTTCCAATATTTGGGATTCATTAACTGAGCATAAGGGTTTGGATGGAGACAGGATGGTGAATAAAGGAGACAAAATATAACATGGGAGGAGCCGAACTTGGTAGAGCAGGTGTACCAAAGGCCAAAGTCAAAGCCACTGCCAGAAGCCAGTGGTGTGTGTGTGTGTGTGTGTGTGTGTGTGTGTGTGTGTGTGTGTGCTGTGTCTATGGATTCCTGATAAAGACTTCTGGATGTTTCAGTTTAATTATACACTGAAAACTCACACGAGCATGTTTTCTTTTAGATTTTACAGGGCATGACATGAGTGAAGAGTGAGACACTCACATAATAACTTATAAAAAAGTACAAAATTTGAAATATGAAATCAGGATACAAGGCGATAAGACTAAAATGCACTGATATGTTTAACAGCCTGTGGCAGAAGCTTTTTAATAAAGTTGTACAGGAAGTTAGAGTTAAACAGGCCAGGCCCCACCTCATCCACAGCCAAAGGAGCAGACAAAATCCCTGTGTCAAAGACGGTTATGAGAAGACGTTGGAGTTTGTGCCTGGTCCTGATGAACCACCCGCAAGCCCTTCACTGACCTGAACACATCCCCTGTGCAGTGAACAGTCTGAGGTTCTAATTTGATCTCCAAAAAGACTTGCTCAGCAGAAAGAATTGTTTATGCCAATGCAAATGTCCTCAGCCTCTGGCAGCTACATTTCTGATGTAAAATAGTCTTTGCTTTAACGTCCCCATCCTGACCTTGGCTTGTGAGTTCATTTCTGAGAGATGGAACGGCCCCAACCTACCTGTGAGTTCATTTCTAAGAGATGGAATGGCCCCAACCTACCAGTAAACCATATGGAGTTGGTGAGGCTCAAGTGAGTCAACAGACCACGATGCTTTCTCCTTATGATTCCCATGATGGTTAATCCCAACCGTCCACTTGACTGGATTTAGAATCGACTGCAATACACCTTCCTGGGTCTGCCTACGAGGATGTGTCTAGCTTAGGTTCATTGAGGTAGGCTCTGAATAATAAGGACAAATGAGCGGAGTACCAGCATCCGTTGCTCTCTGCTTCCTGACTATGGATGCAAATAGCCAGACGCTTTCTCCTTCCCCACCATGATGGACTGTATCCCCTCAAACTGTGAGCCCCAACAAACCTTCCCTCCCTTAAGCTGCGTCTGTCAGCTATCTGGCCGTAGCAACTGGGAAAGTAGTATGAGTTCCGTGGAGGCAGCCAGCTTTCCCCTTAAAACCCCCCTTCCAGCCTCACACGTCTCCCGTACTTACCCAGATAGGAAACAAACACTTAGAACAGCCTACTGATTTTATCATCTGTCCCAGTAAAGAAAAAATTCCCTTGACTGGTACGTTTTTCCAAAATTCAGTTTAAAAAACTAAGTAAAAATGATATTAATTATTAAAGGAACATAATGGAAAACAAATTAATTTTCCCTTTCTTTAAATCACCAGTTATATTTATGAAGGTGTCTACTGTATGTTATAGAGAAGGGTTTATCAACCTCCTGCATTTCCAGCCGTGGATGCTAATGACATAGTGATTTGCCAAATGCTTTTTGCTCTGTTTCATAAACTTTGTATCTGAAAGGTATCCTTTGTATTCAACACCAATAATCAACTCATTTATGCTAATACCTATCTTCCTGACAATAAATTCTTTTTAATGCATTAATTATGGCTCAGATAGACTAATGATGATTTCAAGTATGATAATTAGAAGTCATTTTATTCAGTCAGCAGCACGTGGGCAAACGATTACAACGGCCTCCCCAGGGGTTGGGATGGAACAGAAGGATTTTCTTCCACATCAACACAGAGAACTAGCTCTGCCACCAAGGAGTAATTAGAGAATGTGAGGAGTAAGAGACCAGGCTGGCATGTGTAGACTCTTGTCAGGGAGTGTTTTAGCTGAGCTGGAGAGATGGCTCAGCGGTTAAGGCACTTGCCTCAAGGAGTGTTTTTAAATGAGTATCTTTATCACCAACCATATATGAAAACACACTCGTTTTACCATCTTTTTTTTCTGAAGTAAGCAAAAGTTATAATTAACTTAGTCACATTGATAGGAATCCAAACTGAATGTGTCTATGTCATTTTAAAGCCATTTTCCCTGAAGGGAAAAAGAAGAAACCAACTTGTTTCTAATTATCTATTCTTTACTGAGATATACCTCATCCATCTCAAGCTATAGAATATTAACTATGATGCTACTATTTAAAATAGAAGCCCCCACTCATCCCAACTTCTGGTTGGATGGTTCAGTGGAAGAAATAAGAGATATGGCGGAGGAGTCGTCAGGGTCAATGACTTATGGGTTACCTCCATGAGTTTCCAGTTTATCAGTCTATTTTTAGATTCTAATAAACTTCCCAAAGGCAAAGTCTTTAAGCTATATACACTATCACTAATGCTTAAGTGCATCCTATGCTTTTTTTCTTATCCAGACAGGTGTCAGAGCGCTCTCACTCCCCAAGCCCTGCTCCTAGATGTGCTTGCTCAAGTGTGTTTGTGCCTTTGTCAGCCACCCTTATTCTGCACCAGCAAACACAATCTCCTAACTAACCACAATCCGCGGTAGTTACAGCAAAACTCTCAGGGGTCCTTTAGTTCACCCTGAAGGGCTGGGGGAAAGAGCCTTTTAATTATCTGGGAAGCAGTCCCCCAGCAAATCAAACATTGAAAGACCACAAGGTTCAGGCTGAAAATCACAATTCCGCCTCTGGGCTCTCATAATAACTGCTGCGTCTGACCACAGGGGATGTTAGAGAACGCCAACAAGCCATCCCATTTGCTCTAATGAAGGAGTAGTGAAGTCTTGACTCCAGAGCAAATGCCTGAAACAAAGGGGTGGGGGGAGTCTCAGCTTATTGAAATTAGTGTCAATCAGCTTAGACAGGTAATCAATAATTGTCCACTTAGATCATTCATCCAACCATAGCAGCAGAAATAAGCCTCAGGTCTCTTTCAGTTCCCTTTACTGGGAATTAGTTGTGGACAGGAAGTTTGCAAAACACACTGGAAGGGGTTCCCAGAAGAGGTGCATGCGTCATCACAAGGGGGCTGTTCTTCTTTATAACATGAACAAAATGCTCAGGTTATAAACTTTGGCAATATCTTTTGAAGGCTTAAAGAGGGCATTTTGCTGTTTAAATAAAATGCCTAATGCATTATAAGCTTATAACACAATAAAATATATTTCAAGGGCAATGATCATATCCAAAGGATTATACTTCTAGCATCGGCGCAGGTCAATCGTATATTGCTTAATTCAACAAGGTTATGAATATGACAGTTATGGTAGCTCATGAATGACACACAGGGTAGTTATGACAAATGGTGAGTTACAAACAGATGTGAGTCAGAGCCAGTACTGGTGATTTCCAGCTGTTAGCAGAAACCATCGGGAAACCAAAATTCTCTTTTTCTAGTGAGAGGTCTAGAGATGTATGATATCTTTAAAGAGAGAAAAAGAAAAGAGAAAGAGCAAATGATACATGTATTGTGCCAAGTACCAGTTGAAAAGAAAACTCTAGAATCTTATTGGAAAGGACAGTTGAGTATCAGCCCAAATATTGTATTTTTATACATTGAACGATGAATTTCCTCCAGGGGGTGGGAGATGGCTCAGCAGGTAATGTGTTCACTGGACAGTTATGAGGACCTGGATTCAGATGTTCAGTACTGTGTAAAAGCTAGACATGGTGGAGTACGCATGGAACCCCGGCTCTGTGGAGGCAGAGCTGGGAGGACCCCTGGCCTGACTGGCCAGCCAGTCCGGCTGAAGTGGTGAGACGCCGGCTCAGTGAGTGAGCCTGTCCCCAAAACCCAGGTGAAGAGTGAATGAGCCAGCTCCTTCCAGGCAAAGTAGAATTTCCAGGACCATTTTAAGACATCCAATTCAGTGTCTGGTTCATCAAACACAGAAATGACCTCTTTCTCTGCTCCCAAGAGAGATACTTCAATTTTACTCTAAAGACTTTTGAAATCAAATAGAAAAATGAAATAGAGAAGCAGTCAGGCCAGGGATTAGGTTACCTCTGGGTTTGAGCCACGTTCAAGCAATTGCTCACTTTGGGCACAGATTTCTTCCAGTTTATGCAGGAACATTCCAAACATGTCTCCACAAGATGAAACGTCCCCTCTCCTCACCAGCATCTGACCATCACCTAAATCACCAATGTGGGGGGATTTATCTTGTGCTTGTGTGGGGTGTGTTTCATGTGGTTGAATTTGTGCATGGTATATGCACATGTGAGGGCATCATGTGTCTGTGCACACAGAGAACAAAGATGTGACCCACCCTCCACCACACGTCTGCATGTTTCCTTGAGACAGAGTCTCTCACCGATTCTGAAGCTTTCTGTTTTGGCACCCCCCCCCCAGTCATCTTCAGGTCTCTGCTTCACACAGGACTTTGACAGACATGGGTGGGTCAGACCTCATGCCTGTGTGGGAAGTACTTGTACCTGGTGAGCCATCTCTCTGGCCCCCAGGACAAAGGGTCTTTCATCATCCAATAGGTCCACAAGAATGGAGGCAGATAGAATGGGAGATGAGAGTGCTAATTAATTTCTTTCTTATTTGATTGGGTAAGAGACAATCTTAGGCTTTCCCAACACATTAGAAGTTTCATCAGAAGTCACAATAGAGGCAAAGATCCTTATGTAAAATACAAGAATTTTATATAAAATATAAAATGTATATGATTCTTTTATTTTATATAAAATATTTACATATTCATATAAAAGAAGGTCCCCAAAGATGCAGAATGCTGAAAGATGGGTGGAATCTTGCCTAGAAGTTGAGTGGAGAGAGTTCCTGTGAAAGCACTCAGATGGTTGGGAAGGCGGGCACTGGCACTGCCCTCCTGGAGGGGCTGTGCAGCTGGCATTACCTCTCTCTACTTAAGTTCCCAACTGGAAGTAGCAACGGTGTGTCACCATTGGGGCCTGGATTTGGGCTAAGTGTGCTGAAAATGAATTCACTAATATCATACATGCACTGTAGGAGTGACTGGCATTTTTACTGTCTCTCATCCTTGGCCTGTGACAAACTGTGACACCGAGGTCTGATCTTAGCAACAGGCAATCAGGGCAAGCCCAGCTGAACTTTACATCTCAGAATGATAACTATGGTTTCTCTTATCAGAAAATATAGCTTGAGGGCTGGAGAGATGGCTCAGCGGTTAAGGCACTTGCCTCTAGTGCCTAAGGCCCTGGGTTCAATTCCCCAGGTCCCACATAAGCCACACCCACAAGGTGGCCCTCTCTCTCTCTCTCTCTCTCTCTCTCTCTCTCTCTCTCTCTCTCTCCTCTCTCTCTGTCTCTCTGTATCTCTCTGCTTGAAAATGAATAAATAAAATATTTTAAAAAAAAGAAAATATAGCTTGATTCAACTTGTCAAGAGTGATATATATATATATATAGTGTGTGTGTGTGTGTGTGTGTGTAATTTTTCAGTAAGATTTGCATCCTTAAATTACATGTGTCAGAGGGACCTCACCCTAAATCATCAACAAATTTAAGATATTATGGGAAGTGATATTATTTGGATCTCATATACAAAATTCCTTGGCAAAATGTCTGTGCCAGGGTTAAAATCACAGGTTTACTTTGGACTGAAGTCTATTTAAAAATCTGAGGCATCTTGCATTAAATACAACCTGTCCTAAATTTGTCCGCGGTTTCATTCCAGTGTTGTATGGAAGCACAGATCTGAAAACCATTTGTAAATATGCATTGCATCTTTATCTTCACATTAGAGAGACTCCAAAACATCCAAGCAGATTAATGTTTGCAGACAAGTGACTAAACAGGCCCTTACCTGTTGTTGAGCCCTAAGGACTTCTAGAAATGGAGGTGTATCTTTAAATGGCTCATTTGTGACCATTTTCTAAAAATTACTATTTGAAGTAGAAAATGAGTGAGTTTTACAGATCCAATTTTGCAGACATTTATCATGCCTGGGACTCTGGATAAAGAGCACAAAGATGGTTCAAGTACCACGGATTTCCCAAATAGGAAAACTTTTTTGCAGTGTGGATACTGTTAATAAAAAAAATTTCATTTTCAATGTTTACCAAGAGTGAAGAGTTATAAAAAATTTTTCAATGTTTGAGTTTAATTTCATAGCTGTCCTATAGCTAGGCACCAACCTATCCAACTCTTACTGAGAAAAATGGGGTTTCAAAGGGTAAAGGTCTTTCCCACCCTTTATGTTGAAGAGAGAGGAGAGCGAGTCACTCTGCATGGAGACACATGGGACCTCTTGGCTCTCCCTGGGTGAGCGGTGACGAGCCCCCATCATCTGTGACTAGACACACGATTCCTCCAAGACCTTCAGAAAGACAACCTGGCATCTTCTCTTTATGTCTCTCCCTGCAGCTGTCACTCCTGTCTAGATCAGTCCTGGTTACCACACTCCCCTCCTTCAGCCTGTCTGTACTGCCTCTTATCTCTGTTTTCAACCAGTTCAGAATTACATTAAAATGAAGCCCCCGCCTTTTGTCCCAGAGTCCTCACTTCCCTGTGACCCAGCCTCTGTCCCAAGATAACTCTAGGTCCCTGTGTTCCACTTGCCTAGCAATTCTAATGCTGGATACATCCAGGGTTCCAGCTACAATATGATGGGGCCCATTATTCTTTACTAGAGGAAAGAAAACATAGAAATCCATTCTGGCTTTCCTCTCAATACATCCTCACTGAAATGTATGCTGAGTACTGTGTGGAGGTCAAACAGATTTTCCAGCCCTGTCTGTTTCACACATTGTGTCAGGGCCCTTGATGTGCTTAAAACATTATTGAACTACGAATTTTTGTTATATTGGTTAGTCTACTAATAGTATTTCTCATGGTTGAAATTAAAGCCAGGAAATTTAAAACATCTATTAGCCATCTAAAATCCAGAAAAAAAAAATCAGTCCGTGATACTAACATGAGTATTTTAGGAACAGGGTTGTTTTCCACAAAAATCTCAGGTGGTCAGAGGACCATGGTTTGGTATTTACGTGTGTCCTTCCAGTCGGCCATGTGGAAAGAAGAGGGAGTCTCTGGTCCGCTTCTCTGCTGAAACCCCTGTGGTCCCACACGATGGACTGTTGACCAGCTCTCCTTGCTCTCAGGGAGCAGAGAACAGAAAATAAACTGGGAGTTTTACCCTGTTTTCAACCCTGCACAGCCATGGATGGTTTCCAAGAAAAGTCGCCCCCTGGTACGTCAGAGAATTCTCAGCAGCATTCGTTCTCCTCAGTGGCTGCCTGTGGGACCCTGCTAGGAGGCATGGAGGACATAGGTTTAAAGGAAAGTTGAGGCTGGCCTGAAACCCCAATAATCCCATCCTTAGATTGAGACTGGTAGGAGGTTGGCCTTGTCTCCTCTCTTTTATCCTAGAAACTCCAGGCCCCCTGGCAGGTCATCAACGAACTCTGATAAGCCTAGACACTTCCAGGCCCGAGTTTACTAAAGATCACATACCCCTGCTGTAATAACAAGCCTGGGCAATCAAAGTTTAAAGGTCACAGATCCTCTGCAGCCACCGCCACCTGGTACGTGCCTTACTTCCCACCACTTGGAGCTGAGAAAAGCCCCCTCAACTTACCTACGCAGACTAGGCATCCACAGGTTACTGGCCCCTGCCAATCCCTTCATGAGACGTCCACAGTCTACTCTGCCCCAACCTATCCCCTTGCCGCTTATGGCCCTGCCTCTGATTTTTCCTCTGCTTTTTCCTCTATATAAATGACCTTTTTAGGCATAATAAATGAACTTTCACTGAGAAGGCCTCCTGAGAGTTCTTCCTCTAGTCGGCTCACCATCTCAAGCCCACACAATTCCATGGATGAACAGGGACTTGATGCGTGCTGTAACTCCCCAATTAAGCCACGGACTACAGCTGCCTTCTTCTCTGACAAAATCTAACCCTGGGGAGCTAAGTCCAACATGTCACCTATGATATGGTCCGAATTAGTGTAACTGGACTTCGAAGCAAGCAGCCAGATTCTTTCCCAGCAGTGAGTAGGCAGCCTGGCTGTGCAAGCTGTGTACCTGGCCTTCTACACCCTGCAGCTCCCATGCCCCATGCCCCATGTCCCAAGGCCAGGCCAATCCCTGCTGTGTTTGTGAGGATGGCACTTCCCTGATGCCTTCTCATGGAAATTGCATCAGTTTGACCAATTTTTCCTTCTCTAGGGCATCATTTTCAAATATTCTCATTTGTTTCCTCAGACACTAGCATGTGACAAATCAATGATGGAGAGTAGTGCTGGGGTGCTCAGTCGTGAACACCGGGCAGTGCTGGGGTGCCGGTCGTGAACACCGGGCAGTGCTGGGGTGCTCGGTCATGAACACCGGGCAGTGCTGGGGTGCTCGGTCATGAACACCGGGCAGTGCTGGGGTGCTCAGTCGTGAACACCGGGCAGTGCTGGGGTGCTCAGTTGTGAACACCAGGTTAGTCCATTGCCCTCATGAACTCCTGGTGGCTGGGGCACCTGCACACTTTCTGCGCAAGATAGAGCCAGTCAATAGTCTGCCGTGGCCAGGGGAGGGGTTAGGAGACCAGTTCCCTTCGTGATGAGCTAGGACTTCTGGGAGGAAGAGGCCACAGTGATGGGAATGGTGGGACTGAGGGGCATAAGGAGGATAATGTGAGGTACACAGGATCCAAATGTCATGTATGTCTATGAAAACATAATGGAGTTCAAAGATTAATTTACAAACTTCCACTTCTCTTTTCAGCAAAACTCCCCCACAGCTCCCTTTACTGTATCTTAAGTCCCTCCTTCTTGTCTCCTCTGAATGCAACAGCTAGTTTTCTTCCCACTGATCCTACAGAACAGCACTTGTGAAAAGCACCTACCGGCCTCCATGATCTAACGCCTGTGGACACGCCTCTTTCTCGCCTTATCCGTTCAGTTCATTTGACATACATGAAGACTCGCATGTCTAGCTTGGGGGTCACCGCCATGTCGTACCCACCTTGCTGGATGCCCTGCTTAACCTCCTTGTAGGTTCCTTCTCATTGCCTCAGCCAGAGCTCCCAGACATGAGTCAGGGGTGGTCACTGGGGTCTCTTTCTCGATCTTCCCTCCTTCCAGAACCTCACTCCGTCTCATCATATGGAAATCCGTCCATAATTACAGCAACTTCCAGAAATGCACCCAAGCTTGGTCTTCTTTGAACTCACGTCTCTCATCATCACATCTCCTCCGAGAAATCGCATGTCTTTCCAACCAAAGAAGGAAGCTCTTGACTCTGAAAATGCCTAGGAAGCTTGCTTCCCAACTCTTTTCTTGTGTCGTCATTAACCCTTGAAGTTTACCTGGTCAAATAAAATGGTAGAGGCTTCCAGACATAAGCTAGCTTTTGCTGCTTCTCTCTGAAAATTCCTTCATTAGATCAGATCACTTAGGAAAAGCTAATATTGTTCACAGCCCAACATGGGGCTGATTCCATGAACTCGAGTTTCATGGTTTTTTTTTTAAATCATTCACTCTGTTCTAGACATATTGGACTGCTTTCTGTCCCTTACACATCATCCTATGTCTGAAGAGCCTGGCAGACACCGTTTATGAAAAGAGGAAGTCGTAGCACAATTTTTACCTCCCCTTTATACAAACAGAACAGCTTAGATTCTCATGGAACCTGCTCAACCCTGAGACACCAAGGCCACACCTCACATTGACACAGTGGTCATTGGTGATGAAACGTCCCCAATTCTCTCCAAAGGGCATATTTACTTTTCAAAGAATTTTTGTATCAGTTAGAATTCACGGGCTGAGCTTGGGGTGGTCGAATTTTTAATCGGATGATTGCACAGAATCCAGTAAAAGCACACAGGTAGTTAGAGAGGATGAGGGCTGTAGAATGAATGCGCGTCCTTTATGGGTCAGAAATGGTCGTCTGTGTAGCTATCCTGCCGGCTTCTGAGCAGCAGAAGTAGGCGCTGGGCAGAAAGAAGAGTGGGGTTGGATTTGGAAATGAGCGACATAAGAAGGGAAAGAGCCAATGATATGCTTGCTCTGGGCTCTTCTGAATTGAACGACCTCAACCCTCAACACTGGGTTGGAGCCTGGAAACTTCCACTGAGCAGTTTCTCCAGCAGAATGGTGATGTGTGTCTTTACAGCATCTTGTCTTGATCCGATTCTTGACTGTACAATATGTCTTTTCTTTTCTCAAAATATGCAAACATTGAATTTCCACAGCCCTACATTTTCTCCTCATGTGTTATAACATTCATGGTTATGTTGTTTGCCTTAGAAATCAGGCGAATCTTCAAACTGTACTTTTCCAGAACAGGGCTGACTTAATTTTGCAGCATAAATCAATTTGTATCTGATTACCTTTGGGTTGTGGGCAGCACCTTGAAAGTTAAGGCTTTAGAAGAGAAATGTGCAGAACAAGTTGGCATCTCCTGCATGCTCTCAAACATTCACTCCCTAATTTATCCTCCCAACACAAGAACAAGAGATGCTTCTGAAAGACCCCCAAGGCCTCTCTCAGGAGAGCGTACCCCAAAACTCCAATAACCGCACCAGCAGATGCAAAAGCAAGAGGATTTTATTCTTCGGCTGTGCAGTCGGGCTCCACAAGCAGGCAGATGAATATCCAGGCAAGATGGAGCCCCGAAGAACAAAGGAGCAGGGTATTTATAGACAGGAGCTATCTAATTATAATATAGCTCAGGTCACAGGGTGTGTGATATTTCTATTGGCTCCTTTCCTGTATCTGTATGCCTCTTGATTGGTTACTTCCTTGGAGCCACATCCTGGGGCCAGCCCACATTCCAGGATAGCCATATGCTTCCTTATATGGTGTCTTTTTTTTTAAAATTCCTGGTCTTTGTGACCAGACATTCTTTAGGGAGGGGGAAGTAAGTCTAAAAAATGGAGTCTGCTTTTCAAAATGGAGTCTGCTTTATAAAATGGATTCTTCATTTCCTGCTCAGAAACAAGCTGAGGAGGACCCAGGGCAACCCACTGCTTGCCCATGGGCTGTGCCTTGCTGAATGCCAAAGCCCTGCCTCCAATCAGGCCATCGCTGTGCTCGGGACTAAGTGCTCCTTGGCTTCTGAGCTACGACAAGTGGAGACAACAGAGGAGAAAATATTCAGATGCCCATTTTATTTATGTTCTCACACTACCAGCTCTGCCTTCCTTTCCTCGTTCTTAGACTTATTTCCAAATATCTACTCAAAAGGTAAAAATCTCACTATCTCAGATTTTCCAAAGAACGCTGAAAATTGGTTTCTGAAAGCAAATTCAACCTATTTTGTTAGAGTATTTCATTTTAGACCCTATTTTCTGAAGAGAAAAAATTCACTTCAGAGACTTTTATAGCACAGATTTGATTATTAATTTATTTATGAATTAAGCATGAAGGGAGAGAAATATATGTATATCCATTTCACTGCGGATAAGGGCCATAACAAAGAACAGTTTTTAGAAAATTCTACTTAATGCATAATAGCTTTAATTGCTTAATAACATAATTTCAAGCTTCTCATATGCATAATGCTTCCTGTTTTAACTGTACCAGACACTCAGAATATTGAACATATGAAACTAATTGCCTTTTTGATATATGTATTATATTTAGAAAATGCTCCAGATATGACTGGATTTGATTTTAATAAACTTAACTCTTAATTGCTTAAAACAACTGTTTTGTAGCCTCACATAGCCCAGATGTATTCATTTTTCATGAAGCTATTTTTTCCACAGTATGAATGAAATTTCAAGATTTGTGGTGTCTCTCGGAGTCTGAGTACCCCTTATTTGTTTTGGATTGATAACTTTACTGTGTGACCATGTTTATCCAAGGTATATTCTCATTTTGTTATGCTCTCTCACTTCCACCTCTAGTCCACTGAGGGCTCTCCTTATGGGCTCCTCAAATACCTCCCGATTTTAAAACTTTTTAAAAAAATTTTATTTATTCATTTTCAAGGAGAGAGAGAGAGAGAGAGAGAGAGAGAGAGAGAGAGAGAGAGAGAGAGAGAGCGAGCGCACCAGGACCACCACCTTGTGGTTCTGGCTTATGTGGGTCCTGGGGAATTGAACCCGGGGCCTTTGGCACTGGAGGCAAGTGCCTTACCGCTGAACCATCTCCCCAGCCCTAAAACTTTTTTTTAAACTGTGGGTAAACCATTCTAACAAAAAGCTGTAAAGGGAAATGAGGAGACAGTCCATGGTCCTGAGCTCCTGC
>PVHP010035602.1:0-18274 GCA_004024765.1 Zapus hudsonius
AGTCCTTCCTGATCCCTGAATATTCATTCACCCACTGGACAAGCGGGCTTTCAAAACATGGCCTCTTCACTGCCTTGTGGGGATCTTTTTACTTTGGTCTTCTCCCTGGGTAGAACCCTCAGAAAGCCTAGCCTCCCCAATGTTCTGTACATCTCTGAATCGAAAATTTCCCCCATTTCAGTGTCCAGTTTTGGAAGTTGCGTCTTCTCTACAAATAACACTGGAAAAAACAACTCCCATTCCCCCTCCCACATTTGATAGAAAACACAGAGATTTGATCTTACCACATGGGCCACACCTAGGAACAATACCATGGGAAAATTTCAGACATGTCAACATTCACAGAATTTCAAGTCTGTTGTAGTAGAAATGTTTTCCCAGAATAATTATCACTATTTTGGAAGATTACCCCTGAACTAAAGGACAGTGATAGAAATATTATGGACAAAAGAGATCAAAATATATATAAAAAAACCTAGAAGACATTGGTCTGAGAACAGGTGTAGGTGTGTCATATTCTCTTCTGAGAGGAGAAGGGTATATACAGGACAATGTCTGCAAATAGAGAAAGAAGGATGAACCTCAACAGAGAGCCAGAAAGCCCCCAGGCAGAGGAAGCATGGCAAATACCAACACTACCCCATAAAATGACCAAGAGCTGGCTCTCTGAGGTCTACTGGAGCTTATATCATAGCCCATCTGGGCAGCTGTCTGCTAGCTACTTACAACCTAACATAGCACATTGAGAGGCTCCAAAGTTTCCTCTGTCCTCTTACTAAACGAAGTTCAAACAAATTTCACTCCTGGTCACTAGATAGGCTCTACATGTCTACTCATCCACATATATGCCAAAGTTCCCTTCACAGTTCTGGAACCAGGAAACCATCTATACTCTTTGACTTTAATTGTATCTGTGCTTGAAGCAGGTCAGTCCTGACTGAATAGCAGGACTCTTATGGCCCATTGTGTCCTTGGTATAATGATGGGTTTTAATCTGAATAAAGAAAAAAAATGGTATGTGAAACAAAGTGGGGACCCATGTTGTTTTCTATATTACAGTTCTTATATGAAATCTGTGAATGGTTGCTTGAATATTTTGTTTAAATTTTATCCATTTGTGTGTGTGTGTGTGTGTGTGTGTGTGTGTGTGTGTGAGCACCTGCGTCTCTTGCCACTCACTGCGCATGAATGCCTGTCCAATTTTACGTGGGTAAAGGGGGGATTGAGTTTGGGCTGGTAGGCTTTGTAAGCAGATGCCTTTAACCACTGAGCCATGTCACAAGCATCTGTAAGTTTTTAGTACAAATCTTTTACATTTATGGAATGCCATTTTCTTCCATTGAAAGTTGTCCATTTTACTCCACAAAGCACTGGGCTGCACTTCATCTCGCTGATGTAGATCCTACACTGCAGAGAGCAGTTTGTTATCCCGGCTCAGCTTCTTGATGTTTTAGGATCTTGGCATCAGGAAGAAAAGCCCTGTCATTTGTTATTGTTGTGCTCCTTTATCCTTCTCCTAGGGTTTTTTTAAAATGTTGTGTTTATTTCAAGGACAAGGTCAAAATATTGGGATTTGGTGGGGTATTCTGCGAATAGAAAGCATATGCTAAATATAAAAATCCTGGATGTAGGGCTTTGAAGTTTCCTCCCTCCATAAAGCTCAGAGGTCAGGGCAGCAAGCAGAAGCAAGGGCTGTGAGAGGGGAGTAGAAATGCAGCGATCACAGACCTGTTTGAAGATTCTCAACATATCATCTCTGCTTCTCAACTGTTTTCACATATCACTCAGCTAAACCAGGCCAGACATTGTGGTAAATGCAATTCCAGTATTTGGGAGGCTGAGGCAGGAAGATTGTGAATTCCTGGCCAGGCGGGTCTTAGCTATATTGTAAATTGGAGGAGACCCTGTCTTTAAAATCAAATCAGATTAACTTCCTTAAGCATGATAATCTCCCTTAAGACCATAATTTAGTGCAATGAATTCACAAAATCTGTCTTGTATCCCTGCCCACTGCCCTTGTTTAAGAACTTTAGGTATCTTGTGAGCACTCATCCCTCTGAGGAAACTTGCTTGGTCACAAGATTGTCTTTTCTCACTTTGTCTTTTCATCCTTTGAAGAACTGTACAGCCTCGGTTTCCAGGTCACAAGACTCTGTCTGTAACTGCAGGTTGATGAAGGAGGCTGGTTCACACGTGCACAGCTATTCTGTGTAGGCATGCCTGGTAAATAACCAAAGATGTTCTGGTAAATTGCATTTTCAGTTTTCTTCCCACATAAGTTATAATGTTTAAGCCTGATGATGCACGTGGCTTTTGCTTTTAGAAGTGGCATAAAATTCCATTCGGGCTCCACAAGAACTGGTGCTGCTGGTGGTGCCTATGCTATTGAGCACTTTCTACTGACTGCCAGAGAAACTCAGGCTTGTTGCAAAGGTGGTAAGAATGATTCCAGACTGCCATAGGATCCCGCTTTTGAGGTTCATGGTCGAGAGGTTGGAAACCTATGCTATTCCTTTGCACTGGTTGTTACTGCAGAAGTGGGAAGATCTTATCGGTATCCTGCTTTCCAGAACAAGAAGCCAAGAAACTCAGGATAATCCCAGCACAGGCTCCCAACAGGCTCAATTTGAAACTGAGATGTCCAGGGGTTTTTGAGTCATCATCTCCGGCAGACACACATGAAAGGATAATGAGGACGAAGAATGTGGAAAGAGCAGTGTGATGATATCTACAAAAGCATATTAAATATGCTCTGAAGAAATCCACCGAATTGCTTCTACTTCAAATTGGATTTATTTTTTGCATGTGTGTCTCTTCCACAAACTTAAGGGCTCTGTGAGAGGCTGTCTTTGTTTGAATGTGAAATATCCTCATATTTCATGTGTTTGAACACTTGATGCCCAGCTGGTAGTGCTGTTTGAGTCACCTGTAGAATCTTTAGGAAGTAGAGTCTTGCTGGAAGAAGTTGGTCCCTGGAGGCAGGCCTTGAGCTCTTAGAATTTGGTTCCCTCAACTGAGCGGAAGAGGGGGCGGAAAGATTGTGAGAGCCATGGTGGGGGAGACTATCCAGAGGCATGGCACCATTCAGTAACAACACATTTGGGCCAGGAGGACCGGGCTGAGTACTAGGCTATCCATGGTCCCCTGCCACAAAGACTGATCCAGACGGTCCAAGGAGGAGGATATCCAGCTGATAGGGGATGGGGAAGGGGAACATTGGGGAATTGGGGATAACAACTCATTGTTTGCCCACTAAAAAATGTAATTCATTATGGACTATATATATATATATATATATATATATATATATATATATATATATATATATATATATATATATATAAAATAAAGAATTTGGTTACCTCTTTGCTTCCTGACTGCTGATGCAATGTGATGAGCCAGCTTCTCACTCCTACTACCATTCCTTCCTCTTCACATGGATGTAGCCTCTTACAGTAAGTAGAAGTAAGCCTTTCCTTCCTTAATCTGCTCCTTGTCAGGCATTTGCTCACAGCAAAGAGTGAAGAAAAGGGAACTACTTTTTTTTCTTATTTCTCTCGTTATCCTTAGAGTTGTCTAAGTAAACTTAACAATTACCAAAGGATCAGGAAGAAGTTTATGTAGGTTCTGCCTAGTAGCAAGTAATTCCTACATTGACAAGAGCCTGAATTCAATACTAGAGTTTAGCAGCAAGACAAAAATCCTTTAATGGAATTCTTTAATGCATAAAAAGCAGGCATTAAAATGGACATTCTAAAGTGCTTGAGATATTTATATTTTAATACATGATCAAAAATTGAATTATTGTGGCTTAATTTTGAGAAGATGGTCATAGTGTCCTAAGAAATATTATGATTCCAAGTAAAATAATTAATCCCTCAGTAGTCATCATGACATTCATGCATAACCAGGAATGTACTCAGGATATTGATCTACTAGATAGCTGTGAATGACTGCCCAGTGTTTTTCAGCTGTGGTTTGTATTGAATCCTCTCTAGGGATGTATTCTGCTTAAGTTCTGTGAAGTCTCATGAAAAAAAAAAATAATATGACCATCATACTCAAGATGTTGGTCTAAAGTTGACCAGGAAGATTTTTACTCAGCTAATCACATCAGTAAAATCACATCCTTGAAGTTATACTTCTTGGAACTGTGGTTTTATCAGTTCTGCATTACAATCAAAGTCTCTGGAGCACAGTGCCTTCTCAGTTAGAAATCAGATGTGTTGAAGGATCACTAACCTAAAAGAGATGAACTCCTGAAAATTATGTTATTACTTGAGTCAAATTCAACCATATTTTTAAAACTCTTGAAGGAATTTGAATATTTGTTATTGTCTGTTGGGTTTAAAATAGTACTCAGATCAAATTCAGCATTGTAATGCACACTTATCTTAGACACCCAGTATTTCTTTTTGTTGTTTAAAGTAGAATCCCTTTTCAACTTTCACAGAAGTAAAGGGGCTCAGGGAGCTAGCTCAGTGGATAAAACACTTGTAGCTCAACCTGAATACTCAAATGTGATCCTCAGACCTCATGTGAAAAAGTTGGTCACCGTGATGGGCTTCTATAATGACAGCATTCTTACTGTGAGATGAGAGGCAGAACACAGAATTCCATGGCTGCTTGAGGTGAGTGCAACAGAGAATAGCAGAGTGAGACCTGAACGAACCTCGCCTCAAAGGGGGTAGAATCGGGAGGGCTGACCGAACATTTATTCTGACCTCAACACCTGCACTATGTGCCAAAATTCACACATCCATGAACACACACACACACACACACACACACACACACACACACACACACACACACGCTGTTTTAAAAAGTGGGTACCTGAAACCATTTATGTTTATCTGCAATAGAGAGGATGATCATAATTTTTGACAACTGATATTTATTGAACATTAATTATATGCCAAGTTAACTTACATGCATGCCTTAATTTAGGATCTACAAGGCCCTAACTCTAGGAGACAGATTTTTTTGGGGATGGTGGTGGTAGTGGGGAGCAGGTATTGCCTATGCATAGGAATAACATCTGGTTGGAGAAAAAGAGAAAGAGGATGCAGGACCGGGGGAAGGGAGAAGTTAACTGTGACACAGCTGTGATAGAGTCTGTTGCTTATCCCATAAGGAGCTCTGGTGCCACAGGGACCTTCTGGAGACCTAGATCTTTGTGACTCCACACCTACCAAGCACTGGATTTTGGCTAAAGGCAGTTCAGAGAGGTCGTCAGCAGTGCTACTCCCTGTATGGAGAACTATTTAATTGTGCTATTTTATTTCAATATTAGTATGCTCATAAAGTTTTAAGAACTGGGAATAGGGGGCAGGTTGGGATAGGCTTCCTCTCTGATCTGTCCATTTCCATCATGTGAGTAATCTCAGCATGCAATTTCAGTGGACCTACTTGAGGTTAGTGAATGTGGAGTTCAGAGGAGATACACAAACATAGTTCTCCCCAGAAATGTGAAAAGGCTCAATGTTCATAAAAATAGTGTTAAAGCCTGTTGTGAAATAGGAGAGCTTAACAGAAATACATTGCTCACTGCTTCTACCTATATCACCTGAAGTCACCAGATAAATACAAACTTCACTGCTAAAAAATAAAACAAAGAGCCATGGTGGGGGAGAATACCCAGAGCCATTGCCCCCATCAGCAACAACACACAAAGAAAAAAAAAACTGGCTACCTCTTGTATAATACACAACCCCTTATCCCATAGACTGGTCCAGCAAGCCCACTGAGAAGGGCCCCCAGAGAGTTAGGGACAGGGAGGAGGAAATGGGGGTACCATCACAAGATCTGCTCATGTAATGAATGTATCTAATTAGTGACAATAAATATGAAAAAACTCCAAAACATACAACCATGTTACAGTGCATTTAGACCTGCCTGTCGGCACTCTTTTGATATGTATGTATATATTTCAATATTATATGTAATTATATATTGAACATATTAATTAAAATATTGATATAAATCATGTATATTTGCATAAAACTATGCTTTTAAATATTTTTTCAAGTACAGATTTGGGCAGTCAATATAGTGATTTAGATTAACTAAAATGTTTATGTTAGATTGAATGGTAAGGATAATATCTGTAATAAACCACAGGCCTTTTTATAATCAAAATCAGATATTTAAAGGCTTCCAAATGTTTGAATCTAAAGGCATTTTCTCAAATACAGGTGAGCATGTTAAGATCTTTTTAAGAAGCTGTTTAAAGATAATCTGAAGCTGGGAGTAAAATCTGAGAACTTACTAAGAAAACTCCATGCTAGCTGTGCTGGCAATTTATTCATAACAAGCTCCATGGGTCCCAGAAACACCCTTCTCCTTTCAGAGGAAGTTTATTTTAAAAAGTGATTTTGTGACCATTATGGGGCTGCCAGGTTGTGGTGTAATGAGAATGTCTGAGGTTTGTGGAAAGGTTCAGGTCGGAGGTATAAACTCATGTCCTTAGGCAAATGCTCAAGCTCTCTGATCCCTAGTTTCTTTGTAAGAAAGCAGCACCTCTTTCGCAGGTTGCTGACAAGTTCAATGGGGCATCAGCTTGCTTGCAGTTCAAGTGCAGAATAAGTGACTACAGTTTTCAATGTAGGAAGCTGATCAGTTGGCTGAGTGTTAATGTGAGAAGCTGAACATAGAACACACAGTAGAACAAGGCAGTTGTCTCCTGTTTATGAAAGGGAAACATCTTAGACAAACTTCAAAAAGTTTAATGGAGCAAAGAACTACTGGCTAACTGGGTAACCCTTCGGAACCAGACCGGATTCCAAAAATTCTGGCCTTAATGTGCTCAGACAACACATCCGCACAGAAGGACAAGTGAGGACCAGAGAAGTGAGTTGTTCATAGCGTCCTGATGGACTGATGCTCAGCTGCTGTAATTGACCGGGACTCAACTGCCTTTGTTCTAGAGTGTGCTCCTAAATTAGGCTTGCAGCGAGTGTACACACGAAGCAGAGGCAGTTTTATATGTCAGCATTCACAGGGGCACCTGCGAGCCAATTTAGTTTAATTGAACATTTTCTTGGAATTATCTTTTAAAACAGAATATATTATTTTCATTTGGAGTGAGTGTCAGTGGGCTCTGGAATGATGTATGGATGTATGGGCGTGCTCCTCATAGGATGACTGAAAGGGTGAATTATAATAGATGTTTAGCACGGAGCTCATTAAAATTCTATAGCAGTGGGCCACAAATGAGCACAGACGAAGAATGGCAGCCTGTCAAACAAGGGCATCCCAGAGAAGGATCAGATGCTGGGACACAATGCTCCAACGCTCAAGCCTGTGGGCCATGTTTAGCAAATCGCCTTTGCTTTCAATGCAAACACTCATACTATATTAAAATGACAAGCTTACCATTTCTTTCTTGCTTTCCTGACACTTGGTAAAATAATGCATTATTTGTGTTCCTGGTCAAACACCAATCTGCAGATATAGTCCATTCACTGGGAGGTGGCATTAAGCAAAGGATTCAAAGAGCGGCTTTGCTTTAGTCCTGGGCCTGATACTGACAGATGTTAACCTTACCAGCAAGGCTCCTCTTTTGTATCCTTGAGATGGGAAAGGAGGATTTCATTCCCTTTCGTAGCATGGGGAGAACTGACAGAGGCACCAAAGTTGATTTTGTCTTAATCCTTACCATTGATTTAGGATACTTGCAAACAGTACAGATATAGTGAGACTTTATCATCCCTTTCTTCCTTCCTTTCTTCCTTCCTTCCTTTCTTCCTTCCTTCCCTCCTTCCTTCTTTCCTTCCTTCCTTCTTTCCTTCCTTCCTTCCTTCCTTCCTTTCTTTCAGATACATTACCAATATATTCAATAAGAGAAAAAAATTTTGAATGCTATCTAAATATATGTACAATTATATTTCTCTGTCAAAATACAATGGAATATTATATTACTTTTTCAATTAGAACTACCATGGCTGAATTGCTACAATTTTTGAATCTCTTTAGAAAAATTACAGGTGGAAGAATTACTCTGACAGATTTTAATGAATTCAACATTCAAGAATATAGTTTGCCGGGCTGGAGAGATGGCTCAGCGGTTAAGGCACTTGCCTCTAGTGCCTAAGGCCCTGGGTTCAATTCCCCAGGACCCACATAAGCCAGAAGGTGGTGGCTCTGGTGTGCTCTCAATCTCTCTCTCTCTCTCTTTCTCTCAATGAATAAATAAAATATATTAAAATAAAAAATATAGTTTGCCTAATAATAAATTTTTGCACTGCTTGATATAAATGTTAGCAATATCTGTAAATACATGTGATTTTACAGGAGGTCATTTTTAATGATTGCTAGAGTGAAGAATTGGTACATAGTTATATATTTTTAAATAGATGAGCATGTTCTTAGAGCTAAAAAGTATTAGGAAAATCATAATTTAATTAGTTTTTGAATTATGTGTGTGTTTTGTTTAATGAAAGGATTCTTCGATGAACTTGTGATCATTTTTCATAGCAGGCCTGTGAGTGATGGTCTAAGTGACAGATTGAAAACTAGAGTTTGGTAAATTTCCACCTGGTTCCTTCAGCGTTGACAAGTAGAGTATTGTATGAAGGAGAAGGTGTGAAACCCGAGACTGCTCATTCCTACCGGTTAGGGATTGCGCACAGCTTTAACAACTCACTCTACCAAAGTTGTCCATAGAAAAGTCAAGTGAACAAATGAGATAGCCTCTCATATTTGCTATGTGTGCATGTAATCCTAGTTTTAAAGCCTGTTGATTCCTTCTCTAATGAAATAGCACTTCGGGTGCTGTAAGTCAGTTGTTGCCAGTTTCTTCTTTTGTTTTCTGTCTAAGAACTGAGATGTGCACATGGTCACTGGGTTGTTTTTGGCTAGAGAATAAAATCCCTTTTTACTTTTGGACTGGGGAGAAACAAAGCCATAGATTTTTCTTTCACTGCTCCTCAGATGCATTATTGCCAATGTTAAAAGCAATACTAGGAAGTCCTTTTGCTCAACATTAAAATGTTCTTCTTATCTAAAATCTCTGAATAATTAACACCAGTGATTTCAGATGGAAAGTTAAATAGATAGATAGTTCATTTCTTATCAATGACACTGCTAGGAACCATGGGCCAGTGTCAAGCCACAAAACTAATTATGGTATTTATTCTGTGGAAGCATCATGGTCAAGGGTGTCTGGAGTCTGATTCAAACAAAGCCTAGCTGAAACCATGGCTCCTGCTCTAATCCTTTCAAAGCATAACAACCAGTCTTCATCTATAAACAGGCACAAATAAACTATGGGGTTATTGTGGACTTAAATAAATCATGAAGGCAAAGCACTGATCATAGTGTTTGGCTCAGAATGGGAGCATGTTATAGATAGACTTATAGGGGTCATGCATCTCTAATTGGAAAATTTGAAATCCGAAGGCTTTCAAATATAAAAGGTTTATTCTCACTAGCAGAAAGTTCCATATCTACCCTTATTGACAAAAAGAAGTACACACAAAGTACCTGGATACAATTTTACCTTAAGACTTTGTGTTTAAGTCCTATATGAAATAAGTCTATTTTTATACCCAATATATTTCATTATGTATACATGTACTATTCCAAAATTCAGAAAATATTTGATATGAAACATTTCTGGTCCCAACAATTCAAATAAGAATTACTTCATCTGCAATGGTATTATTCTTTGAACCCTTATAAAATGAGTAGCACCTAAGATATCTGATTGTGACTCAGAAGAAAAGCTTCGAAATGACGTAACACTGAGAGGGTTAATGCCATCCTCTTGGGCAAGCTTGCCCCTATCTCTGAAAGATTTTGCAATCAATCAATATAGACTAACAGAGGGAAAAAGATACAATGTTAATAAACTATATGTGACCTAGGAGCAAATAGGAGGGTCCAAGGAAACTGAGCAGTATGTGGGTCTTTATGCTTAGGTTGAGGAAACATGGAAAGTCACACTGAGACAGCTGGAGGACAAAGGTGGTCTGTTGTAATGATAAGCTGGAGGGACTGTTGGTTCAAATTCTTGGCATCTCTGTCTCTTCAAAGATAAGAATGCTCCGAATTTCCTCTGAATTTAAGAATGAAGGTTTTATCATCTATATCAGAAGAAAGTCTGAAAATTCTTTTATGGCCTGTTTCAGAGGAGGGCAGGCGATGTGCATGGATTTCTGCTGGATATCTGACCATATACTAAGATTCTAATCTTAGTTGAACCTAATCAAAATATATGGTTCAACATATCCTTATCCCATTCCCCTCTCTTTCTCCCTCTTTATCTCCTTCCCTCTCTCCCTTTTTACCCCTTCCTCACTCCTCTCTCTCTCTCTCTCTCTCTCTCTCTCTATATATATATATATATATATATATATATATATACATATACAAACATATATATATACATGTATAAATATTGCATGGTAAAGGGTATTGTGCCTAATTTTCATTTTAAAAGTATAGTATTGATGACGGATGAATTTGTGAGAAGTTGTTTCATGTGTTTGGATAAAGGATACAAACTTGCCTTTAAAAAATAAAGAACTGTGTGCATTGATTGTACTGGTAGGGTTACTTTCCCTGTTCTTTGAAAGAATCGTTATCTTCAGGCAGTTTTACAACTTTGAATGGAAACATACACTATCATTTCAGGAAGCTGTAGGAAAGGCTAGTTTGTTTCATAGCTGGTAACAAAGTCCATTATTTTGTTTTTGCCTGGTCCCAGCTGACTTTCATTATGTGAGTGAAATGCAAGCTTCTGGATTTAATCCAGAGTTTCTCTTTTTTATGAGTCAAATGTTTTATCACTTTTCCCCTTCATCATTTACATAGGAACTATTACTTTACTTGTGTATTCAAGTCATTAGTTTTAAAGTTTTCACTTTTTTTCTTACTGATTTTTTGTCTTTTGTTAATTTCCTTTATAGATTTTCTTATATTTTGATATTATTGTGAATGCCATTCTTTCTTAAATTTTACTTCTGATTGTTTTTATTAATATATTTAAATGTAACTTGTTGATTTTTATTCAAAATAATTGGGTATTGAATGAAATTCTCATACATATATATCATTATTTTGGCTCCCCCATTGCCTTTCCCAATCACTTTCCCTTTTGATTGGACCCTTTCTTCTCTCCAAATGTTCCCTTCTGCTTTCACATCAAATTTGTGCATTGTTAATTCTGGACTCCAATAGGAGAGAAAACTTGATATCTGTCCCTTTGAATCCGGCTCATTTTGCTTAACATGATTTCCGGTTTGATGTATTTTTCTGTCTCATAATTACATTTTATTTTCTAAATAGTTTTGGTACATATCAGTAAATATTATACCTGAACTTTATGACTTCTTAAAACAAAACAAACAACAACAACAAAGCTAGCCCACTAGGTGTGCTGGCACATGCCTTTAATCTCAGCACTCAAGGAAGCTGAGGTGAGAAGATGTCACAGCCATGAGTTTAATGCCATCCTGGGCTACAAAGTGAGTTTCAGGTCAGCCTAAACTAGAGTGAGACCCACCTCAAAAAAAATAACTAATGTAGAAATTATAATCTTAGAATAACTTACTATGATTCAAAATCTTTCTGGGTTATCCCAGACCAGTAAAAAAATTGTTTTAGTTTCATCATGTAATTAATAATTATTTTGATATCATCTCAAACAAGAGAATACACACATGAATTTGTTTGCTTTCTTCCCTACATTTCATCAGATTTTATTGTATATGAAAATAGTAGTTGTAATGGTTATGTTATAAGAAAAATGTTAGTTTTAGGTAGATTCAATTATCACAAAGTAATGTTATAAAAGGGGATTATTTAGAAAAGATAAAGTAAATTATTAGTTTCCATTTGATTTGATTCAACATCTTTACTGCCTGTTTGGTCATATGTTCTATAACAAAGGGTCTAAATCATTCTAGGATTCAAAACAAATTCCTGGTTCATCGACATCTCACATAAAAGGGAAAGTATGGCATAGTGCTTCTGTCTATAAAGAAGCTATACAATTTTAATTCCTAGTGAATGATTTGGGGTCACATGAACCAGAAGGCACACATGGAATTTTCAATATACAGAGGCAGCTCAATTCTTTCTGCCTTTCATCTACTTGTCATTTTTGCAACACTAAGGAAAACCCAGACACATTCATTTCATACTATAGAATTAAATGCTTTTTAAAAATTATATGCTTTTAAAAAGCTGATGGTAATTAAATTATTTATGTTCAGGTATTTTGAGATTGAAACAATCTGCTCAAATTCACAGTCAAAGAACACTTCTACCCCATGTCCTAACTTCTTACTATATGTTGAAGAAGTTATGAGCCTTTTGGTTGTTTCCTGATGAGACTTGATTCTCCAAGATTAGTTTGTTGCTTTCTTGGAAGAGATAAAATTCAGTCTTTCTACTGAAGCCATCTTTAGCTGCTCTTAGGATAGTCACACTCTACTTTGGGAAAGCATGATATTTAAGAGTGGACAGATGTACAAATGTTCTCCTGTCAAATGAAAATAATGGGAGATAGAGAAGGCTGATCTGGAGTTGATTTTTGATTGAAGACAAATTACAATGCAAAGCTTGGCTGTAATCCTTCTAAGGAGAAGGGATTTGGCAAATGTAAGTACAGATTTTCCTTGGCGTAGAATGAATCTATTCCCTGATAAAATCATTGAGAATATCAGGATGGAAGTGGCTTTCATACCCTTAACAGAGCATCATGGCTTAGGGTAGCCTGCCTAAATTCTTATATAGGACACTTCCAGTCTGAGCAAAATCATCTATCACAGTCTGCTTTACAATAAAGAGTTGAATACTTCATGCAATTTATTGAATGCATGCATAAAAAAGTACTCTGAAAATATAGGATATTGTAGACCACTAGTCACCATAATGGCTGTCAAGACTGGAACTCACTGCCCTTGCCCAGTTCTGTGACAGAATATCATCTTATGAACTGTATCCACTTGAAAGGGTCAAAACTTGTAATCCCTTCCTCAGAAAGCCTACCATTGAAAATTGCACCATTGTAAATTTCAAAATTGTATCATGATACATCATAAGCCAGGGGCCATACTACCCTATTCTCACCTCTCTTGAGCTCTACCTGATAGGATGGTCGTGGAGTTGTAGTTTGTGATGATAATGGAGGTTGTCTCTACCTGGTCATTTCCTCCATGCCACCTGACCTGCTGATATCAGAGTATTCTTTCAGAGTGCAGCTTCATGGTGCTTTCATTTTAGCCAGAATACAGAATGGACACCTCAGGTTGATAAATTTCTCAGATCACTGCCTTTTAGAATATATGGCTACCCACCATGCTCAAACCATCCTTCTCTGCTCTGACCTTCACTTTGGGGTCCAGCACTTTGACAACTGACTGTATTTGAAGCACAGCCTTCATCTGCACACCTCAAAACTCTCCTTTTCCTTTAAGAGATTTCTCATTCCTCCCGAACAGTGTCCTCTTTGTTTCCTCGAGGTCTTTTTGTCTTTCATAACATCTGGAATTGTTGGATCAGAAGTCCTGGGTTTTCTAGTCACAATCCTCCCCCAGCTAACATCCAACTCTGCAGAAGTAGGCATTGTGTGTTTCTCTCCCCTAGCTGCTAGAATAGATGCAAAAAACTGTTCAACAGCTCTGCTGTGATTTCATCCTAAGAGGGAGTGCTCCATGGCCAGTAAGTGCTGGATGTAGGGAAGGGCGTGGGAGAGATTTGAGGGGTTAAAATGATTGGGATAGGTGACGCCTCACCATGTGGGAGCAGTTGAGTTTTTCTTTTTTCACTTTTTGTACATAAAGGGCTAAGTTGTTACCCTTTCCTGGATCACCTACTCCTTATCAGGGATATACTCTATTGCTTTCATTAGAAAGATTTTAACTTTCTGGGTAAAGAAAAGCATGGACAAGTTCAGAGTTAAATTACATCATCTAACAGGACAGAAGAGACACTCAATATCCATTTGAGTGAGGTTTTAATGGGTAAAGTAAACCTTTTTTAGAAACAGAGAATACCTTAAAAACTCTCATACCCATTCTAACATATAAAGCACCATGATGAGAAACTTGATATGGTCTTTGAAAGGTCTCAAATTCATTTTATAAAATTATCAATGGTTTTTGCCTTGGGGTAGAATGACACAGAAAGAAATTGTAGTGGACTCTAAATACAAGCCTAGATAAGGTTAGAAGTTATTGAGTTCTTTCATTCCATTCAAAATTATTTCTTCCCCAAGCATTTTTCTCTGTAAAGATTACCCTTCTGCTTAGAGCTAGTCCCTTCTATATGGAATGACCATGTATGCTTTACCATATAATCATGGGAAACAGATTCCCCGACAGGGAGCTAATTTTAGCACTGCTCCTTTTATACAAGATATCTTTAAATCATTCTGGTTTTAGTGTTGCAACCCACATTTCTTAATCAGGGCAGTCAAAACTGGATTTGATAGCCATGAAAGAGTAACCACTCAACATTAAAGCTCCAACACAAGACTTGCATTCTCTGACTGTTTGTGCTTTTATATTCAAAACATTTTGCAATCCTAATATTGTAACCAGTTGGGCAAAATTGTAACAGTAGCAGCTCCATAGAGAAAGGTTACCCATCACCCTCTTCCCTTCCCTCTGATGAAGCCTCCTGTCAGTTTCTCTGTTGATCACAGATTCCCCTCCTTCAAATAAAAAAGATTTCAGTTAGTGCATAGAGTGGTTTTATGCTTCCTTTGGGGATTAGTATTTACTGGACCCTTGGAAGTGGCAAGTGCTGTGTTAGCTAGACTTCAGAGACTGATGCTAATTCAGATGTGATTGAGCTATCTAGTTTGGCTGGGGCTGCTGGTATCCTATCCCAGATTCTCTCATTCCTGCTTTCCAAATTACAACACTTTTATTTCCTAGGACTATAGCTGCCTCAAAAGAAAAAAACAAAACAACTATGCTGTCTAATCTCTTTTTCAGTTGTATCAGACCATGTGGCTCAGTTCTGATGACTGAGCTCCTAGCAGAGACATGGGGGACTGGTTTCTGAGATCTTCTCTGTTTTAGAGATAGAGGTAGATATGGCCTTTGCTTCCTCCTCCCATCTTCCTCTCTTTTGCCCCATGGAATACAGATGTGCTAGCTAGAGTTCTAGCTGGTACCATGAAAAAGAAATATTTTTTTTCTCAGTGATGACCACACAGAAAGCTGTAACTCCAAAATAACCTTCTAGGTTGTACATGCCTTTGTTATATTTGGTTTCTGTTATCTTTGATCATATTGGTGTTCCATAGACCAATATGACCATAGTATTACATGTCCTTTTATTGGTTGGAAATTTTTCATTCTTAAAGCCTCTCTCCAATACATATTTTATGTATCTCTAGTAGTTAATTAGTATTGAATCATTAAGAATAAACTCAGATTGATTTATCATTTATAACTTATTATGATGAAAAAAATAAGTAGTAAATAATCTATAGGTCTGTGGATGTATCTCAGCAGTAGTGTGCTTGTAGTGTGCTTCTTGCACAAGGCCCTTAATTCAGTTTTCAGAAAAGAAAGACAGAAAGACAGAAAGACAGAAAGACAGAAAGACAGAAAGACAGAAAGACAGAAAGAAAGAAAGAAAGAAAGAAAGAAAGAAAGAGAGAAAGAAAGAAAGAAAGAGAGAAAGAAAGAAAGAAAAATGGGAGGAAAAACAGAGAGAGAGAAGGAGGTAAGGAGGGAGGAAGGGAAGAAGGAAGGCATAGAAAAGATAACCTAGACTCTTATTGACACAAAGAGTAATATAGAGAATTATTCAGAGACTAATGATGTTTAGGGAAAATTGCTTTGAATGCAGATAAACACCTTAGTACAGTGATTTACCTAACGAGGAAATGCATCAGCAACTTCATTTCTGGGGTTCATTAATTAATTAAAACATGTAGTTAATTGATATATATGGTCCTTCAAAAATGTGTGGTAGACCAATAAAAATATTTAAAGAAGTTTTATCTGTTGTTTTAATTAGTTTGAGAGTAAATATCCTGGAGATATAGAACAGCAAGCTAAGAGATATTTTTAGTCACAGCTTCTCAATTATTTTAACTTTAAATTATTATGATTAAGACCATACAAATTATTCTGAAATTAACTTGTCATGTTTTGAAATGTTCATTTTATTCTATGTAACATTTTTATTTCTCCTCCACTCACTGACAACATAATTTATATAGGAATTGTTACGAGCTCATTAAAATGAACTTCAATGAGCAAAGACTTCTATTTAAAGAGTTTGTATAGATTTCTCTAAAACTTGCTAGTGTTTGTCACCAAGGCACTGTCCCTTATATTGTCCTTATTTAAACTGTTGCTATTTTGTTCATCACAGATTTTAATATAATTTTGTTTTAACAATAATTTAGCAACATATTTTAGCATTCATAATTGTGACTGGTATTTAATATTTTGGTTTTGGTTAATTTGTACCCCTGCAGTATTTGCCTCACTTACTTCCCTCTAGTTTAATATTGCTCCCCAGACTCCGTTTCTTCAAGTTGCTGGTTTTATTCTGCCCGAGCCAGGAGTGAACTAGGACCCAGCATTGGAGGATGAGAGCCAAGGGAGTAGGTCTTTGACTTCCAGCCTGAAGCAGCTTAAGGGCTCATGAAGAAGACTTCACACTAGTCAAATTTAAAATTTTAATCATTAGATAGGCTTAGTCACTCAGATTTGGATTAAGAGTATATTTTTAAACTAGAGTCACCACAAGGTGAATCACCCAAGAGTAAGTGGGTGGTCCGTGATATGCCTGCTACTGTTTCCTTGATGGCTCAGTAAACATGCCTTCTTCAACTAACTACAATAGCTAAAGAAATGACATTCTTAGCTGTGTCAAAATCCAGGTAAGTTTGACTTATTGGCCACATCTGTTTATTGGATTGGTACCTGTTTTTTTCCATTTAATTTTTTCACAACTTTATCATTAAAATCTACAGCAGTGTCTGGGCCTTAGTGTGTGCTTAACATATTAGCATCCGATTACTCATTTGGCACATAGTTATGTGGACCCATGATGAGCATTCAAATTTTCTACAGAATTCTGTTTTAGTAATAGTTCTGTGAATGTATTTTGAAACTGTAACCATTTATTCAATGAATTCGTTATGTCTGAGCCAGGGAGATGGATCAGTCGGGAAAGTGCTTGCAAATGGTGTTTTCTTACAATGCCAGTTCTGAGGCCTTAGAAATTAGCAGCACCCTGGTGTTCACAGGCCAGACAATTCAATCTAATTGAAGAGCTCCAGGTCAATGAGAGACCTTGTCTCACAAAAGGTAGACAGTGTTCCTGAGAAATGACCCCCAAAGGTTGTCTTCTTACCTCCACATGCACACACACAAATGAGTATGTGTACCTGCACACACACTCATGTGCACCCATACACATACATGTACACACATATGTCTGTGAAAACATGCATGAGTACACAGTCATAAAAATTGATTACAAAATTTGAAAGAAAAAGCAACTTCAACATACTAGGGAGCTGAAGGTATATTTGTTGAATTAAGAAAGAATGCATACCAAACAAATAATGTATATTTTGGAATTAATGTGAGTTAATTAGTTGATATTTTTTCACTACTCTATTTGAAAATTAAACATTATTCCCTGAAATAATATGGAGTCAACATAGTGGTCAAATCTCATTTAAAAATCAATATTTTTCAAAGATAAAATCTTCTAAATTCAGTGTCCTTTCTTTCTCACTACTTGTATGTGTATACATTGAATAGGTTTTGTTATATTTTTCATTTTACATGACAGATCTTTAAGTATTTCTTAAGGAGATCAATTAAAATGTCAGGAGTTTTTTGTTCTAAAAATTATTTAAAAATTTAAATACTCTGTGGTCTTCTTTAATTTGTGGAGACAGTTTTCTTTTGTGATATGTCTACAGTAAGAATAATTATATCATTATGACAGTTAATTGGCACAAATGATATCATAACATTTTGTGAAGCCAAGAAGCTTAATAATTCAAAAGAGATAGATGATAACCAGGGAAAGTTTTGAGAAACAATCACAAGCTACTAGAATCCCGTTTTTGTGGCTTTGTTTTGGCTAAGTTTTCAGTTTCATTAATAGTCAATACTTGATTAATTTATGCTGACTATATAGTAGTGCCAGCAGGAGAAATTATCACATTTTCTATTCATTCCATTTCAATCTACATTGTCTGTTTTTGTAGGCATATGATGGAAGCTACAGTGGTATAAAATCATAGCAAAAGAGTCTTTGCTAATTTAATTTCTTT
>PVHP010035603.1:0-18400 GCA_004024765.1 Zapus hudsonius
GTTTTTGCTTCTATTTTTTGTAATATTTATTTTTATTTATTTGCATGTGTGTGTAGGGTGTGCCATGGCCTCTTGTCACTACTAATGAAGTCCAGATGCATGTGTCAACTCTTTGCAAGTCACTGAGCAATCTCTGCAGCCCCTACGTCATGTTGGGTACTCCATTTACAGGTAAGTTACATCTTCTGTACAACAGTTCCCAGATATCCTGCTGCTTCATTTCCCAGTCTTTATTTTTTTCCTCTTTCCTTTTCAATTTTGGAAATTTCTATTGAGATATTTTCTTGCTTAGAAAGCTTTTTCCCTCTGCTGTATTTGCTGATGAGCCCACAGAAGACATTTTTCATTTTTGTTGCAGCGGTTTTGATCTCTACTCGTCTCCTTGCTCCTTTCTTAGAATTCCCATCTCTCTGCCTAGCTTGCTTCTTTATTCTTGAACACTGTATACTTTATCTATTAGAGCTTTGAGCATATCAATCTTAGGGATTTTAAATTCCCCTCTGACAATTCTGATATCTCTGCCATACTTACAGTTGTTTTGAATGCTTGCACTGCATTTTCAAATGGTGTACATTCTCCCCCGTTTCCCGATAGACGGACATGATAGCGTGGGCCCATGCAACAGCTGTAATGAAGCTACCAGGAATATGAGAGGTATTCTATAGTCCTATGATGGCCCCTGGACAAGGAACTTTGCAAGTGCTTCTCTTCCCCTCCCTGCCACCTTTGGATGGGACTAGAGAGGCCTGAGGTTGGCCATTTTGCTGTTGTCAGGTAGTCAAGTTCTGAAAAATCATCCCACTGGTTTAAATTCTAATAAAATATTTCCTCTTGAAAAAAATCATTGTTAAGAAATATCAAATTTCTGGTATGTTTCAATCTAGGTCTTCACCTTCTTTTAAAAACGTGAAGAGATTTTTTCCCCCCTAAAGATCGCTAAGAGATTCTGGTTTAGCTCCTGCAGGGGAAAGTTCACAAAAGTTGAGGGGGAAGGGGCTTCCAAGATGGTGTCTTGCTTGAGTTTTTAACTCTCAGATTTGTCTCCACTGAGAAATTTGTCACTTGCAGTTCAGGCATTACTATCCAGACACTGCTCTGATGGAAGTGTCTGCTCTCAGGGATCTGATCAGATCAGTCTTGGTTCTCTGTATCTGCTGTGTGTCTCTCCAATTGTCTTTTTTTTGGGGGGGGGACAGTAGTTTTCTGTGACTTTGCTTCTCTATTGGATCTAGAAAGAGCTGAGTTTCCATTTTGTTTAGCCTTTTACTTGGTAAAATGGAACGGTGATGTCCAAGCCCCTTAGTACGCCATAAGAAGCCACTGTTCTATGCTTTTTGCATATGTATATGTGTGCAGCATGTGTACATGTGTGTATGGATATTTATATGTGTGTGGGTGCACATGCATACATGGTTACAATTGTGTATGTGTTCAGATGCATGTGAAGACCAGAGGTCAAGGTCAGGTGTGCTCAATTACTTACCACTTTACTTATTGAGACAGTATCTGTCACTGAACCCAGAGCTCACAGATTCAGCTAGTCTAGTTGGCTAGGTGGTCTAGGGGGTCTACTTGTCTCCTCCTCCTGAGAACTGAGATCACACATGTGTTCTGTCACACGCATCACTTACCTGGGGATCTGAGCTCAGGCCCTCACACTTGCATGGTAGTGTTTTACTGACTGAGCCATTGCCTTAGCCCCGCCTCTATTTTTCAAAGCTACTTCCACCTCTGCTTTTCCAAGTTTCAGGAATAGAATTTTGACTACTAACATTTTCGAACTTCTATTGCTTGATTCGAATGACTAGAGAATATTGAGTATAAGCAGTGTAGCTTCTCCACCTCCTATTAAAATGATAATATCCAATGTCGTGAAACTGGTGGGTCCTCTGATTTTTACCAAGACTACCTTATGGAAATAACCCATTTGAAGAAGGCGAATGTCTCCTGGAGAAATCTACATGATGGATGTTAACTGTGTTGACACGTTCTCACTTTAGACATTGTCTGAACTCTGACTTTGGTAGATAATTGGTATCTCTTGGCAGGACTTCAGTGTTCCATTATCTTCAGTGTTTCTATGCAGGTGGCTCTGGGCATCTAAACTTCCCCTGTTTTAATATTTTTGGCACTCCTTACTAGAGCATTTTTTAATTTCTATGTATTTTCATTAGGTTGCTTTCTTTTTGTTCTTGGTGTTTGCTGACCTACTTGGTTACTGTCCAAATTTATGTAGCTTTAAAACAAATTTCTCAGCATTTTAAATGAGAGCTATTAATTTCAGATTTCCTCTTTCTTGAGAGTTGGAAGAGCTAAGTGACAGCAAATTTCTGTAAAAATTTAATTATCCAAGGAATTTTAATGTAATCTTCCATAATCAAGCTGTGTTCACTTGTAATAATATCTAAACCTAGAGTAGGTTATAATATCAAATAATCAAAAAATCAAATCTCCTTGATTAGGAAAAAGTGCATGCCATACACATCCCTGAATTGTCTAATAAATGCATCTACATGTTATTTCTTGGCACTTTTAAAGACCTCTGTTTTGTTCTAAATAGTAAAATATATAGATCCCAGAGTTGAAGCTTTCTATTTATGTATTGGAACAGATGCAATTATCTGATGTGTCGAAGCCATAGGAATGCCATGAGATACCATGAAGTCTTGCCTTTAGCCCAAACTACGTAAATAAGACATGGGAATTTTATGACAACCAACTCAGCAAATACATATGTAGTATTTCTACTTCAGACAGTTCTATTACTTTCTACCACATGTTTTATTGTTTGTCAACTAGGTAAATTTCAAGTCTATTCTAAGCCAACACAAACAGCTATTCTATCCAGTGAAAGGCTCTTAACGTACCTGTCATATTGCAGTACACAAGAAATGGTTTCAGGGGGCCACTTCCATCTGCATCGATGTAGTAGAGCCCAGAGGGGCTGCCTCTGTGCCTGTGTGCTTCACAAGACTGCTCATAGATGGCTGCAGGGGACACCATCCATCAGAAACAGAATGGATACTCAGTCATTCAACCAGTGTATGAATTATGGGCACATGATATCTGCTATTCAACAACATTTTTATTAATTATTATGACACTGTATTTGATTAGATAAAAATTAAATTCTTTCCTATTAACAAAGAGGGTAGGGGAATTAACAAGCTAAGATGACTTTATTCAATGTTCAGTGCTGAATAAATATCTGTTACATGCTTCTATTCTGAAGAAGAAGAAGGAAATGGTGTATTGGTGATTAAAAATGAAGATGGGGACTGGAGAGATAATTCAGTAGGTAAGAGTGCTTGATGTGCAAGAACGGACACCTGAATTCACCTCCAGTATCCACATAAAGACCCAGGCAAGGACTGACATTCATGCCGGTAACCACCGCTGAGAAGTACAGAGATAGGGGAATCGTTGGGGCTCTCTGGTCAAACAGTGGCTCCAGGGTGGGAACAGACTCCGTCTCAAAGAGACAATGCCAGAGATTGATGGAGAGAGAATACCCAGTGCTCTACTCTGGACTCCACACACATGTGTACTGGGCTCAGGCGTCTACACACACACACACACACACACACACACACACACACACACACACCAAAAACATGAAACTAGAGGTTCCTGTGGCAAAAGGAATGAAGCTTCCAAATCACAGTGCAAAAGATGTAAGGGGAATTCTAAGGAAACTATGAATTCAAATCCCACATGCTTTTTTTTAATGGTTCAAATTTACAACAATTAATTCTGAAATTTATATTTCCAAATTAATTGCTAAAATGAAAGAAGGAAATCTCATTCTGCCTGTAATAACAGTATCTAAAGAGCATTAATTAGCTTCAACCTACTGAAGCAATCTGGTATTATCCAACAAGTATGCTGTAAAATATTTTTAAATAATTCAGTAATTAGACTCTCTGCTTACTTAAAAACAGTCTAAATGAGTATTTAAAAGATATGAATATCATTTATAAACCAGCAACTTCTCTTCATCAAAAAATAATTAAAATTGATTCTAAGAAGAAACTTCTTTAAGAATTTTGCAAATGACAAATCAAGATGATTCAAATGTAAAACAGGAGAGAAAAGAGTTTATGAAAGATGTGCCTATATAATGTTAATTTATTCTGACATAATTGAATATTTTCATTTGTACGAGTAAATGTTTTACCAAGATATGGGATTAACACCTGCACATAATGGACATCTTTAACTTTCTGTTGAAATTTCAAAGAAAAATCTGCCAAGTATAGCATGCTGGCCTATGGGAAAGAATGTACTGGAAAAAGCTGAAGGACACTAATGGCTTCTATAGAAGTGACATGACTAATGCTAACCATGTTGAAACCTCTGCCAGAGTCCTGAATGTCAGGCCTGGCTGCGTCAGCCCATCTTAGCCTCCAAGCAGGAAAAGCTGGTGAGGACAATAAGACAAAGAGATTGAATGTGGAAAAAAAAAAGTTGTGTTGAAATGACAGTACCATTAAAACAAGGACGTTTTTAATTGAATTATTTACAAAACCATTAACTGAAAAACATTTAAGGACGGAGTAGTTTTGTTTCAGAGCACTTATGATGAAAACAAAAGAACTTAGGTATATCTACAGCTGAACCTGTGAACTGGGCTGCAGACATGCCCAGTCCTTTGCTCCTGTGTGTGCATGTCAGCCTTTAAACCCTGGGAATCTCTGCTGGCCTTCTGTTTAGACTGTAACCAACCTCCTTCTTACAAATAGCTCCCATCACAAATCCAACTAACGTGGAGTGATTTCCAACCTCTTGGTTTAAAGCTTTATATACAGTTGCCATTTAATAAGGCTGCAAAACAGACTTTCAAGATTGACTCTGTTCTCCTGGATCACAACCCTAATTATTCACAAATACATGGAATTTTCTTTAGTCTTCATTAAGTTGACTTTATTCATGGCTAATAAGAAAGCCCAAATTGCAAGGTTATGGGTTATTTTTCTCTCTTTTCACAAAGAGAACTGTTTCTTTGCAAGAAGAAACCTTAAATCTAAATAATCTTAAGGTAAGTATAGCCCAGAGCCAAATGAGAATGGCCCCATAGTTCATTGTCCAAATTGAGAGTGTTCCTTGAACAAATTTCATCGATGGGCGCATCAGCAGCTGAACCTGTGAACTGGATTACCTTTCTATTATTTTTTTCCCACTTGTGTGTATTTATTTAAGCAAACGGACATACGTGTCCAGCAGGGTTTATAACATTGCTTAGTGAACAAATACTATGGTGAGTGATTAGGAGAACTTTTGTTTTATATGTGAATTGTTTGACTTTTTAAATGAAAATGCATATATGTATTAATTAAATGACTATCCAAAACAAAAATGACCAATTATGACCAAGCATAGCTAACTGTGTGTACTCTTGTGATCGATGACCTTGAGATAAAATTCTTCCTTCACTTGTATATGTTTGAAAGCCATAGTTATTGAGTATCACAATTATTGGCCAAACTATTAGATCAAATTAAAATTTAAATATTTCTCTTTTCAACTTTGAATATTTTCGCTCAGAAAATTTGAAGTTATATTTTGATACAGTGAATAACTGAGCATTAAGAAGGCTAGCTTATTAAGAATAATATATAGGGGGTGCTCTGAGTATGGAGGACACAGAGTTAAGTGAAGCACAGGACGAGGCACGTGACTTCTGTTGGATATTAAGCATGGAGAAAGGAGGAGTACCTGGAAATAACAGATCTGCGCCAGTTCTGAGATCTTATCAAGCTACACACCCCCTGGTTTTAAAAGCCAACTAACCCTGGCTTTGAAACATTCCATTATGATGTCCTTGAGGAACGCATGGGAGGTGGGTTACAATGGGACTGTTAGTTAGGCCCTGCTCTGAATGACTCCGTATTCTGTAAAGCAATGCTGTTGAGGCTGCGTGCCTTGCTCTGGGTGACTTCGGTTTGCGTGTAACATTGGCTCCATTTTGATTGCAGTGCAGAGGCATATTGCACCTTGTGGTACAAAAAAGAATCATCCCACTGTCACCTATCCAGCCCCACCCACAAGGCACAGACTGAAAAATATCTTATTCCTAAAAGTAAAATGATATGACTCTATAAATTCAGCAAGATAGGTTCTGGGAACCCATGAACACAGGGGCATATTAAAATCCGAAACACCAGGCCCTTTGTAAACACATCAGACCAAGGAAGGGTGCACCACCCTCATCTGAACCCCATCAAAAGGATGACACACAAAACTCTGTGGGTGTGACCTGCCATCTGACCACTTGGTGTGTGTGCTAAGGGACCCTTAGGCAGACAGATCCTGACTATCTCTCAGGCTTCAGCTCTGCTCAGACATGGCCTACTTGAAATTTCTTCCATCTGCTTGTCTGTCTCTGTCTATCCAGACCTAGTCTTGCACTTCACCTCTATAGCCTCCATGGTCCTGCATTTGGCCTCTATAGGTTAACTCAACCAAGAAGACCAAATAACACTGCAACTCTAGGCTTGAACTCCAACAGCTCTCCAACTGGGTTTGTTCTCTAGGCACTGAGTGAGTCTCTGCATGGACTCTCTCCTCTGCCTCCAGTGTGATGCTCTAAACTCTCAGAACTTGGCTGAAGCTTCTTTTATCCACAAATACACAATGATGTGGAATGTGTGATTTGAGAGTTCATATTAGTCATTAAGATTGCAATAATAGAGCCTGCATTTTCCAATGAATAGCTATAAAGGGAAATTGGGACCACCTGGAAAACTGCAGCCAATAAAATCAGTGCAGCTTGTGAATGTGTGTTGTTCAGTACGTTCTGACCTTGGAAGAAGATGCACACATGTCTATGTTTCCGAGATGGCATGGTCACAGCAAAGACTCCTCCTGGCATTCCATTTTTGTGGTTTGGGGTGAGATCTGAGATTTTATGTTTGAAACAAGTCCCCAGGTATGCCCGATGCTATCTTCAAGCATCCTGAGGTGAAAGCTGAGAACCACCTGTCTTGGCTCAAACTGCCATTCTGCCACTACTCATGGGACATAGAGTTACTAAGCTCTTTTCTACCCCATGTTAGCAGAGAACATAATAATAGTACTTTATTCCTAAAGCTCCTCTAGGGTTAAATGAGGGAATTCATGGAAATCATCAGAAGAGGATGGATATATTTAAGTATTCAGGAAGTGCACGCTTTTATGATTATTCATCATTATCTATATCCAAGAAAATCACAGTTGTAAGAGACCTTAATTGCCTCTTCTGAAACTTTATCATGTGGCATTTCTAGCTGGTGGGTTTTTTTAAATTATTAATCATTAATTTCATTACATTCAAGCTTGAGAGCCTAGAAAATTATTTTTTCCACCTTTCTTTGACTGAAGGATTCTCGGAATTAAAACTCAAGTAAAGGGACAAGATGCTACACCACACACCGTTCATTTAATGAAATCTCATTTTTACCCTCAACTACATCTCATTCTTCTATACTTACTTTGTCACAGCTCACCAGTTTCTTTTTTCACCCTTCTTAGTACTGTTTCTGTGGGTTCTCCTGCTACACTTGTATTCAGTTAGGTTGGAGATGAGAGGTGTAGCTCAGAGTAATGGCCTAGCATGAACAAGGCCCTAGGTTCAATCTCCAACACTAAACAAACAAATAAATAAAATAAAGTGGCCTAAAATAAGTATTTGTTTGGTCCTAAAATCCTTGTTCTGATATGTCTGCATGATTGTAAATATGCAGATACACATAACTCACAAAAATGAAATGACATGGAATTAATAATAAAGGCAAAAATGAGGACAATGAGGTCTGATACTTACAGGAGTGGCAGGTCACTCCCGTGTAACCTGTGCCCTCACAGTCACAGGCAAAGCTGTCCCATGACTGGGAACATTCACCCCCATGCTCACAGTAGCTGGGCAAACACCTACAAGAAAATGAATACATCTGCTATTTCTCCTTGGCCAATCTTAATGAAACAAGTGTTAAAATAGATTAAATTAAAATTGTAGCATATTCAGAAAATTTAGCATGACTAATGATTGTTAAATCTGCTATAAAGATTTTTAATAATCATAAATTTTAAGTAATACATTTATTTATTTTCACATGATATATGTATCAGTGACAGTTACATTTTTGGCATGCTTTTAAAGTGATTCTTAAAATTTTGTCCAAAGTTATAAAATACTAGCTTCCCATATGGTTAGAGGAATTGTTTGTGTTCATAAAATTGCAAAGTTTGACATGCTCATTTACTACTTTGTGGACATTTTTTAGAGAATGGAGAAACGACAGGAAGGAAGAGAACAGGGAAACAAGAACAGGAGCATTTTCTATTACGTAGCTCTATGGTTTGAGGAATTTGATCAGCATGGTGTTTCCTCATAGATTTAGAATCAGCCATTAGAAGGCAGTTTTGTTGCCTGTGCTACCCAAAGATACCCATGCATTCAATCCAATCGCTATCAAAACCCAATGACATTTTTGGAAAGCTGGAAAAATCCATCCTAAAATGTGGAGGAATCACAGGAGACGCTGACTAAGCAAAACAATCATTGAAAAAAGAATGAAGTTGGAGAAACATCTCACAGTTTGAGAATTTTCTGAAATGAATTCCCTGCCCTCTTACACACCATATAAAATCATAGGCCATCTGCCTCCAGGGATTATTAGGAGAACTTGGCTTGGGGGTAGGGGAATACACTAGGCAACTGGAAGCCTTAGAAGCTTCATCAACAAGTAGAGTCAGTCAGTCAGTAAAGTGACCCCAGTTCAGATCCTGGCACCCATGTAAACACCAGGGTCAGCAGGGTGCACCAGTAATCCCACCACTTTAGAGGTGGAGGCAGGGCTTGATGCTAACTCATTGGGCTGAATCAGTGTATATCCAGGTTCAGTGAGAATCTCTGTCTCAAAAAGTAAGATGGAGCACTTCCAAAGTGGCATGGTGACCTGCCTGTTTCCAGATGAGAGACTGAATCTAGGTGGGTAATCAATGGCTTATTAATTGGATAAGAGATCTGCTCAGAGGCCCTTAACTGGAACCTTTAACTGGAACTGGGATCCATGGTAATCACATATGAGGGCCAAGAACCTGGGCTCCAAGGGGAAACCCCCACTAATCAGAGATCTACAGAGAGGCTATACCCATTAGAATCTCGACAGATTAACAAAGTTAGTCACATTTAACCTATACTTATCTCACTCTCAGTTGGAGATTTTATTTGTATATTTCAGAAGCCAGCGAGAACTGTGGACAACCCAATGTCACCAACAAGACCAGAGATGTTGCCTGTCACCCAGGCAAGAAATGGACCACCCCTAATTTATGATATAGAGCCCAAATGAAACCTTCAAGGAAGTGATGAGATGAGCAAGAGACCTACCTCCATAGCAAGTCAGATAACCTATGAAAGGATAATGGAGACAGACACTGAGGTTACCCAACACAATCCAAAGCAGAAATCCAGTCTCTTAAGATGTCAACTGTAAATCAGACATAAAACTCACCAACCATGACTCTGGGATCTGAGTGGAAGAGGGGAGAAAAGATTGTAAGAGCCATGGTGGGGGAGAAAAAAAAAACTGGCTACCTCTTGTGCAATCCATAACCCCCTATCCCATGGACTAGTCCAGCAAGCCCACAAAGGGCCCCCATCGGGGTGGGGACAGGAAGGAGGGAAATGGGGACACCACCATAAGACTTGCTCATACAATGAATCTAATTATTGACAATAAATATAAAAAGTGCCCCAGAATTCTGGCACCAAGGAATATATCACTTGCTTAAAGTCAAACTGACTAATTACATGAAGCTAATGAAAGTTTCGTCTCATTCAAAAAAGGATGGTTATCCACCATCACAGTCACAACTTTGCAGGGCCAGGACTTGGCATAGTGTGCAATGAGTTGATCCAAAGTAAGTCCTCTGCAAAGAGAAGGAAAGGATGGGAGGGAGGGTGGGGAGTAGGAGGGTTACCTCCATGTCACCTGTTAAATTATTTTTATTCTTTTTATGCGTATGTATGTACATAGATGCATGTGTGTGTTTGTCTATAGAAATGTGTGCATATGGGTACATGCATGCCATGATGTAAATTGTGCAGCTCAGAGGACAACCTCAGGGTGTTTCTCCTCTCTTTTCACCTTCTTCTGAGTCAGGCTCAACCTTGCTGTGACTACTTGCTAGCTTGTGAGCTTCTGTTCTGGCTCTACCTCCCATTGCGGTAGGCACATCCTGGTTTTCAGGGTGCTAAGGAAGATTGAACTTGGGTCTGCAGACTTATAATCAGATGCCTTGAACTGCAGAACTATGTTCCCATGCCCCACCCCACCCCTAATGCCATCTTCTTAAATAGCATCTCTCCTTCACCTCCCTGCTTCTACTTCTGAACTAATGGAACACTTTAAGATCCTATCTGACTTGAGGATTCCAGAAAGATAAAAACTCACTACAGCTTGGTGTTAACTTTATTATAAGATCTCCCTGCCCAAAAAAGCTATCTCAGTACTCTGTTGGGATCCTGACACAACCTTGTTGGTAGGAAAGAGGTCACCTGACTCAGCTCTGACTTTTTTTTGGAACAGGACCCAGCAGCCGGTGTCCTAGCAGAATTACTGCAGAAAGGAAGGTGTGAAGGCACAGTGGGAAGGGCAGAAAGAGGGAGGCAAAAGATGAAGGCAGTCAGTCTCAGAAATACGTAAATCATGACACCATTTTTATCAGACTATTAAATTTCTGAGAGCAAGAATTCAAGTTTTCTTAAACATTGTATTTTTACTAATGTTTACAAAAATGGTGTGCAAACAGGAACTTTATGTTTTGTCTTTTACTACATACAATACTGTGTCTTTTACTAAATGTGATACTGTAGTTTTTATATAAACACCAAGGACCTAGTTTCCTTACAGTTTTAAAGATTCTCCTTCATGTCCCAATCGAGCCGCAGGCTGGGACATGGAGCCTTGGTGAGAGGGGACACTTATGCTAACCACAACAGTTGATGACAGATATAGTATGAACATATTGCATTTTTTGAGTCACTGGTGAGAGCCAAACAGTGACTTACAAGTGGAGCAACTGACATGGGCGGGCGTCACTGCTGAGCTCACAAGGTAAGCCTGTCAGACATCTCCTGGGAGCCGCTGACAGCTGAGTTGGGGTTGTACTTTGCCTGGTGAACAGGCAGCCAGCAGCCATCCCAACAATCTCCCCACGACCACACAGCTGATGCAGTCTTGAGTCTATTCCCAGAATTCTAACCCCACAGGCAAGAGTGAGAGTAATTGACAACTTCTTACATTTACACTCTTCATCTCTAAATCAGTTAATTTTTCTTAATCATCAATATAATGTTCATGGGACATTATTCTGTGTTCAATCAAATTCTTATGAGTGAATCGTTCATTTGGTGGTTCTCGTTATGTTCTTTTAATACATCATTCCACATGAGTATGAACTAAAAACTGCTTGGCTAGTGCTTCATACATGATGCTTAAAACTAGATGACTAGTGGTTTATTCTCCATGAAGTAGAAGAGGGTCTTCTACATGTACATGGAAGTTTTTAACTGTTAATTCATAATATTAATAAATTAATTTTAGTTGATCCATAATAATGGTGCAAATATTGGGCTACAGTGTAATGTTTCCATCCATGTGTGCATGCAATGATAAGCATTTATTTATTGACAACAGACATCCAGGGGAAGACACCAAGGCATATCACATGTAGATATAATGTCCTTTCAGGTTTGAGAAGTAATTGCTTTCAAAATCATTACAGAGCACAACTGGCAACAAAAATGTTCAGTTTTTAAAAAGTAAAATGTTTGGGCCAGAGAGATGGCTCAGTTTGTCCTAAGTGTGGATCCCCAGAAGCCATGTAAAAGCTAGATGTGCACACCTGAAATCCCAGCCCTTGGGAGGCAGAGCTCTTGTGTAAGCTGGCTGGCTAGACTAGCTGAATTAGTGAGCTCTGGATGCAGTGAGCAGCCCTGTCTCATTAAGGTGGAGGGCCATCCAAGGAGTCTACCCATATCCATGGGCATCTGGCTTCCACATGCACACACGTGCGCGCGCACACACACACCATACCAGAGAGAGAGAGAGACAGAGACAGAGAGACAAAGAGAGACAGAGACAGAGAGAGACAGAGCGAAATAAAATTTTTTCTTGTCTGTTTTTTTCACTGAAGCACTGTGCACATATCTTCACCACTCTCTGTAGCTCAGGCTTTTCTAGAAACACATGGCTTCTCATTTACTCTGCAGAACAGGTGGTATCTGACGATGCTGTGAATGGAAAGAATGGTAACCTGCCCAGTTCCTCTGCCTTAAATATCACCCAACTGCCAAGGTGTGGTTGAAAACACTGACTTGATAACCATGAACCTGGGGCCATTTTAAATTAAAGTTAATAATGGAGATATCTTCTTAAACATTCTATCATTGGGCTGAAGAAATAGGTCGGGAGTTAAAGTGCTTGTTTGCAAAGCTGCCACCCTGGCTTCAATTCCCCAGTATCCACAAAAAGCCAGGTGCACAAAGAGGTATATGTGTCTGGAATTTGAAGTGGCAAGAGGCCCCGATGTGCCCATTTCTTTTACTCCCTTCTTCTCTTGTGAATAAATGAAAATCATTATATTACTTTTATTTATTTATTTATTTTTCAAGGTAGGGTTTAGCGCTAGCCCAGGCTGACCTGGATTTTACAATGTAGTCTCAGGGTGGCCTTGAACTCAAGGCGATCCTCCTACTTCTGCCTCCCAATTGCTGGGATTAAAGGCATGCACCCACACCTCTCCTAAAACTTATTTTTTAAAATGTTATCATTTAAAAAAAAAGTTGTGTTGTACAACTACAGATATGAAGATGCACTTTTCTATTCTTCACTGTACATATATATTTCATTCCCTGAGGAGAGATAATAGAAGAAAGACACAATGACATCCCCCCTCCCCACACTTGCTTTTCCTCCCACATTTAGACTTTGAACAGGCGGGCTAACATGAGCCAGCTTGGCCCTCACCTGTCTGTGATGCCACAGGAGTCAATCTGCAGGTCCTCGAAGCTCCCTCGCGCCCCCTGCTGCACTGAAATGGGATCCACCTCCTTGTCGCAGATGGAGATGAGCCTCATGCAGCCCTGGAACCCTCCCAGAGGACTTGCACAGCCAGAGCTAGAGCTGTTCTGGGGACAGCCTGAAGCGAGACACAAAGGCAAGAGATCAGCCACCACGACAAAACTACTCCACAGTCGGCTCCAGGAAGACTGTGGATTCCCCTTGCTGACATTCCTGCAGCATGAAGTTGGAGGTGATGCTACATGACTCACTCAAAGGGCCATAAGGACACGTGTTAGAATTGTTCCTCTGGAAGATAATACCTGGAATTCAGAATTTTTTTTAAAGCAGCAAGAGAGTGAGCTGTGCTCTGGCAAGGGGGAAGCTGGGCTGTAATAAGCTAAAGCCCCTCCCCAGGAACACATCTCCTCCAACAAGACTCTACCTCCAAACTGTCCCCTATTGGGGGCCAAGCATTCAAAACAAGTGAGGCAATAGGGGATATTCTACTTCAAACAACCACAAAATCAGTATTAAATCACATTCACTAGAGATTCATTTCATGTCTATTTCCTATCACTTTTTATATCTGATGTTTGGAAAGTTGGTCACAGTCAACTTAATACTTCCTACTATTTCTCTCTTATTTATAAATGTGTATTTATCTATAAACTGAATTATGCAAAAATGATTTAACAGTATGGATTGAAATGTAAACCTTTATATCATAAGATCATATGTAAGCCAATAGCTTTGGACAGTTTGATTTGTTTGATTTTATCACTTAACTCTTAGAGATATAAAATTCTTCTATTGTACATTATGAAACGTTCTAATGGTTTTCAGCTTACTGTGTGTAGCTAAATATATTTTTCTTTAATGTTCTATGGAATTATGAAGTTATTGAAATAGGCATTTTTATTGGAAAGAACAATCCAACTTCTTTTCATTTTTTTAAAAAAATTTGTGTACATGGCCACACCAGTAACATGGCATAGACATAGAGATCAGATGATGACCTCAAGGTCTCTGTCCTCTGCTTCCTCTTTTTTAAAAGAAGGTCTCTCTTATTTTGTGGTTGTGTATGTTGCAGACTAGTTGGTCTACAGACTACCTGTCTCCTGGCTTTGCCTCTCATTGCCATAGTCATATTTGGATTACAAATGAATTCACCACTTTGTGTCTGACTTTACATGGGTAAAGGAGAGGGATGAAGTTGGGTTAGCAGGCTTATAATCAAGTACCTTTAACTGCTGAGCCATCTCCCCAGCCTCCTTTTCAAGATCTTTGTAAACCCAAAGAAGGCCTGGGTAGTTAGCTCAGTGAATAAAGTACTTGCTGCACAAGTTTGAGTACCTAGTTCAACCCACATGAAGCCAGGCTCCATAGCTCACAAGAATCTGTAATCCCAGTGAACCTACATGGTGAGAATAGAGGTAGCAATGAAATCTCCCAGAACTAAATTGAAGAATACAGTCATGAACAGTGATACCCTGCCTCAATAAGGCGAAAGGTGAGGAGTGACACCCGAAGTGGGCTTCTGACCTCCACAAGTGTGCAGGTCATGATCACACCTACATTCACACACATGAACATACACATACACCAAGAAAAAACCCCACAAAGGTATTTATGGGATAGATAGAGCTAATTCATCTCTTAGCATTGATTTGATTTAAACGTGGTGAGAGGTCCCAGGAAGCAAGGCAGTACAGGAGAAATGTCTCACTGTATAGTTGAGTTGCCTGCACTCACCTCCAAAATAATAGATGTCACCTGAACGAATCAGCTCAAGCACCAGGGACTGAGTATCAGTGTCACCATCCACCCCCAGACTCAGGCGGCTCCACTTAGCAGACAGGGACACAGAATGCCACTGTCCATCACTCAGTCCAGCACCTGGAAGAAAGAGAATCACTTACAGACATTTATAAATTATGAACTTTGAAACCACTTGAGAGCAGTTTCCAGGTCGCTGAGTAAGTCTTAGCAACGTATGATTCATGTATAGCTATCTTACTGAAGAAAAACATTAGCCACTTTTCTTTAATGGAAAGTTTCTGTTTATTATGACAACATATGTATGAAAATATCCTTCCCTCTAAAGAGTCAATTATCATAAATACTGACCATGCACTGAAAGTAGCACCTCAAATTTATTCAAATATATGTCAGAAGTCTTTACCAGTGGGATTCAAAGGCACTTTAGTTCAGTGTTCAAATGCAAAATTTACTTGCTTTATTGAATATAACAAAAAGAAATACTTTCAAAGAGTTAAGAGAGAGAATTGATGAAATGGAGTCAAGAATAATTGTAAAAGGCTTGGACTGAGAGAAAAAAAAAATCACAGAGCAGCCTACCCAGGGCGCACTTGGGCAAGCTGCTTTCCCTCTGTGAGCTATTTCACAGGTCTGTCAGCTGCAGAAAACTGACGATAACGCAAAATGATTGTGGTCCAAACAAATGCAAATTCCTCTGCCTGTGAGATACAACTCATTACTGAACTGATGTGTATCTGTCCATAACTTCATTTTATCAACCCTTACTTGCTTTTGTGTGTGATACTTTGAATTCTCCTCTAAACTGGTCATAATATGTTTCTGGCTTATTCATTAATTAACGAGGTAAGTGAAATTATTTTTTTTCACATGTGTATGTGTGTAGTTCCTATGCCTGTGTATATGTGTGTGCATATGTGTATGGGTACAAGTATGTGTGTGTGTGTGTACATGCAAGTGTGTGAATATGTATGAATGACAGGGGTTAATATCTGAGTCTCTTCCTGAATCACCTTTCATCTTTTTTTTAAAAAAAATTTTTTCTTTATTTCAGAGAGACAGACAGGGAGAAAGAGGCAGACAGAGAGAGAGAGTGGAAGAGAGAGAGAGAGAGAAAGAGAGAGAGAAAGAGAGAGAGAAAGAGAGAGAGAGAGAACGGTCATACCAGGGCCTCCTGCCCCTACAAAGGAATTCCAGGCGCATGTGCCACTTTGTGCATCAGGCTTTACATAGGTCCTGGGGAATCAAACCCAGGCCAACAGACCTTGCAAGCAAGCACCTTTAACCATTGGGCGATCTCTCCAGTCCCATCTTATTTTTTAAGACAAGGTGTCTCACTGAATCTGGAGCTCACTGATTGGACCAGACTGACTAGCCAGCATGCTCAGGGTTCTTCCTGGCCTCTCCTCCTTAGCACTGACATTGCAGGCACCCATTGCCACACTTGGCGCTTATGTGGGTGCTGAGGATCTGAACTCAGGTCTTTATACATGTACAGAAGTCACTTTAATCACTGAGCCATCTGTCTAGCCCAAGTAAAATTATTCATATATGCTTATGATCAAACCTTGTAAACATCACTTAATGTTTGATTGAAAATGCTCAGACAGGCCAGGCATGGGTAGTGTGTGCCTTTAATCCCAGCACTCTGGAGGCTGAGGTTGGAGGATCACTAGGAGTTCAGAGCCAGTCTGGGCTACAGGGTGAGTTCATGGTCAGCCTAGGCTAGAGTGATACCCTACCTTGAAAAAAAAAAAGAAGCTCAGTCAATAAATCACTAAAGGTATACTGGGTATATTGCACATGTAAGTATTCTATCTCTATTTTTAAGTGTTTAGAGTCACATCTATATTATTCTATTATTCTTACTTTCACTTGTGCAGTTCATCTTCTGAAATAATATGACATAATGAATTATTGTTTATGATAAATTTGAACATTAAGGCACTTAAAATCACTACAGGTAGTCTATACTTCTTGTCACATGGCAATATGACAAGTGTGCAGGCCGATAAATGGATTAGAATCAAGTTGTCCTACTAACATTGTACTGATGTTTACAATTAGGCCAAGATAAAAACCAAAATAGGAATCAAATATATCATAATAACCTCTAGACTTATAGAAAACATGTATAAATTTGACATCTTAGACAGTGGTCTTAAAAAGCCTGCTAATAGCCGGGCGTGGTGGCGCACACCTTTAATCCCAGCACTCAGGAGGCAGAGGTAAGAGGATCGCCGTGAGTTTGAGGCCACCCTGAGACTACATAGTGAATTCCAGGTCAGCCTGGACTAGAGCGAGACCCTACCTTGAAAAACAAACAAACAAAAAAAAGCCTGCTAATAACTGAATGACTGTGTTGAACTGATTCCTTTCTACACATGCATTTTTATAACGTAAATATATTATCAGTTTTCAAGTATGCTAGTTCTTAAGATTAAAAAATCAATACTATTTCAGTTTTCCCTTTTAGCCTTCAGTGATGTGTAAATCAGAAACAGAAATAAGTAAGAATAATGTCGAGGAAAGCTCATTCTTTAAAACCTTTTCATTATATATATTCGTTGCACATGGTACTAGGTTGCATATGAACATTTTCATACAGGTATATGCCAAACATTTGGCATATTTCCCCTTTCCCCTCCCATTAGTCCCCTTGTTCCCACAAATGAGAGAAAAAAAAGTATGAAACTTGGCTTTCTAAGACTGGACTCACTAAAATCATTGTTTAAATGCAACCAAAATAGTTGGCTGTCTTCAATGTCAACATAGGCATTATCTAAATATAATCTCTGGGATTATTTGATTTTGTAGGTCTCTGTGTCTTTCCCCTACTTTTAAGTTATTTTACCACTTTGTAGACTGTAGGAGAGTCAAAGTAAGAAAACAACTATTGTACATAGATACTTGTAAATTAATTTTGGTTGGTAGAAACACAGTGGTTTTCTCCCTCCTTCCCCATACCAGAGAATTAGCTAGTTTTACAGTTCATGGGCATTCATTCACTGCTTACATATCTCCTGTGAATCCACTGTGACAGCTTATCCATCCCCTCATTAACTAGCAAGTTAAATAAGATCCCTGACATGTTATTTTTGTAACAGTTTTATAAAGTCCTAATTGTGTCCTCTTTTCAAAAATCTTCTGTCAGTATAGCTTGACACCAAGTTTTACAGTTTTGCTAAATGAAGAAAATCTTGGGATAGTCCTTTAAAAGTCTGTCATTTATCATCTAAGTAATTATTGTCACTTTTTTCTAATATGTTATAATTGATCTTCTGCTATAACTTATACCCAAGAAAATCATACAGTAGGCTATATGGACAATTTAATTTGCTTAGTGGTTGAAGGTACTTGCTTTCAAAGCTTAATGGCCCGGGTTCGATTTCCTGGTACCCATATAAAGCCAGATGCACAAAGCAGCTCATGGGTCTGGAGTTCGTTTGCAGAGGCAAGAGGCCCTGGCATACTCATTCTTTCTCTCTTTCAAGGAAATAAATAGTTTTTAAGAAAACAAATGATTGGGCTGGAGAGATGGCTCAGCAGTGAAGTCACTTGCTTACAAAACCTAA
>PVHP010035604.1:0-18352 GCA_004024765.1 Zapus hudsonius
ACACACACACACCCTGCTTCCCAAGCTGTGCAAGTGGCTGAAATCATTTGACAGTGTCACCGGAAAATCTACAAGCCACTTTTGCCATCAGGGCAGAAATTCTGGGTCATGGGGGGGGGGGCAGGTTGTCTGGGGACCAGCCCCCATCCTGCCCTCAATTTTGGAAGAGCTCCCCCTGCAGGTCCACCCACACACTACGCTCACTCATCCTTTTCTCATTCCTATTCCCACACAAGCCTACCTTCATCTGGAAACCAGGATGGTTCATAGACACTGTGAGCACTGACGAAGGCACTGCAGTACAAATGCTCTGCAGAGATACCCACACGCGGGGCACATATCCCCGGGGCTGACCTCACAGCCTCACCAGTCACTCTCTGAGGACCTGGCTCCCAACCCCACACACCTGAGGGTAAGCACTGGGCTCCACCTGGCTTCACCAGCTCCGAGTTGCCCGCGATGGCCTTGCAAAGGTGACACAGGTGACCGATTTCTTTGAAGAGGTCAAAGCTGCTGTCGTAGATGACGCTGCCCTTTCCCAAGGAGACACATGGGCCCGGGCGCTCAGTGAGTCGGGGACTCAGTCCTAGGCTCCATTTCCTCACCCTGGGGTCACACCCTCCAGTATCCCCCTGCTACCTTGTCACATTCACACCACACCCTTGGCGTGGTCTCTCGCTGTCTCTGCTGTCAGTGGCCCTGCTCCGCTCTGTCCCTGCAGCACTTCTGTCCCTATGACTCTTCTCCCTTCTCTGCCTTTTTTCCCAATGTCTCACCTGGATTTTACAGTTTCTTCCCATCCTTCTGACCAGTCCCATCCTTCTTGTCCTGCAGTGCCTGCTTGCATCTCCCCGCCCTGAGCTCCTGCCCCTGCCCTGAACATGGGCTGAACCATCTAGACTGGACAGACAGGCCCCATCTACTCTCCCTTATTCCTGACTAGGTGGTGCTAGCCAAACCATTGCCCAGCAGGACTGTCACCTAACAGCACTGCCAGGCCTTCCCATCTTATGTCCAAGGACTGTCAGTGGCATCAGCCAGCAAGCCTCACCACGGAGGGAAAAAGGTTCTACATAGGATTCTTAATCATCTCTGTTCTAGTTCCCAATGCAGACATGCAGCCAGCATAGACCCCAGATGTCCCCAGCTTCCTGGCTGACTTCCAATCAGCACTGATCAACCCCTTCCCCCCCCCCAAGGGAATGGTGACCTAGGGACAGTGAGGTTCCTGTGTGGGTTGAAGGAGCCATGAGTGTGTGTGTGTGGGGGGGATGGACTGGTGGCCCAGAGGCAGGTGCTAATTTGCCAGCCTGCTGCTTGCAGCCTGGTCCTTTGCTATCTACTCCAAGTAGGCGTACCGGGTCTCCGAGGACGTGGTTGTCCACCTGCCGGGTACGGTTGATGCCAATGATGCCAAAGACCACGAAGACCATGGCCCCTGTGTCCACCAGTGGCCGCACCGCCGGCTTGCCACAGCCCGTGTTCACACAGGGGTTGAAGCCAAAGGTGGCTGAGAGGCGGGTCTTGGGCACTGTAGGGGGCATCAGAGCCATCAGAGAAAGCAGGGCAGGAAAGGCTTCTGTGGTCCCCCAGTGGCCTCCATGCATACCTTTGTCACTAGGCACATAGAAGAAGCCTTTGGTGGGCCCGTCAGGGCTAGAGCTGAGCAGGCAGCCAGGAGGTGCCATGCACACACGCCCGTGGAAAGGGGGCCTGTGGGACTGAGCGAAGTATAGCTTCCTGTGGAGGCAAGAGAGGCCAGGCTGAGCCAGGAGGAACTGAGGGGAGGGGAGGGGAGGGTAAGGGAGGAAAGGAGAGGGGAGGGAAGGGAGAGAAGGGAGGCTGCACAGAGTCACACTGCCCTGGCAGGAGGGCGGAGAATGCCCGGAGCTGGGATTTTGGAGTTTTGTTCTAGCCCTGCATCTGCCCAGACCTGCCTCATGACCCTGGTCAAGGCTCTTCCCTCTGGCTCTCAGTATCCCACAGTGGCATAAGGGTAGGGGACAGTCTTAGTGCTCAGTTTTAGAATGTTCTCCAAGGTTCTGGAGGGACCTAGGGCCAGCCTTGGGGTACTCGCTGAGAAGTCTGTGGCCCTGCCCAAGCTGAGGAGTTGAGGAGCCCAAGGGTGTTTGAAGAAGGTTCCACAGCTAGTCTGCAGACCACAGGACCTGATTTGGCTCCAAGTTCTTTCTAGAATGGCTCACACTCATGCAGCCTGCTCCCAGGCCTCTGCGATGTACAATGAGCCTGACCCTGGTTCTCAGTGGTTAGCACCCTCTCATCCTGAGACAAGGGGTGCCCAGCTGGTAAGGGCCCAGTAAAAGTTGTCTTTTTACCCCCTGGCTCCTGATATCACCCCTCTACCTCCAAGTGGAGTTGGCCTGTGTGGGTACTTAATGGCCTGAAGCCTGTCCCTGGCCAGTCCACAGTCCTTGGGTGTTATACCTAGTGCAAGCCTCCCATGGTGGGGGTGGGGCTGTTCCTTCCTGAGCATGCATCATAATGTGCACAGACATTGCTGCCACTTGTTAGTGGTCTGTCTCTCTCTCGATGGCCTCGGGCAGTACTCACCACCCCATCCCCCCTTAGCAGTATCACATGCAACTGGTGTTCAGTGTTTATAACACAGTTTCACCGGACAAATTGAATGTAGGCTGTGTTCAGAAGGAAGGCTAGGAAACCTGGGACAAGACTGCCCTGGGGGCTTGGTGGAGAAGCTGCTCTCCTTCACCTAGTGATCAGGCACTAGCAGCATCCACACCCTGGGGCAGAGACTGAGTATACAGGGAGAAAGTACCACAGACAGGACCCCTGCACTCCCCCTACCATTGAAGGGAGGGGCCAGGCAGTAGTTCCCAAATTAAATACACCCTGAGAGCCTGGCTGAGAGCCTTGGAAAGGAAGCACAGGGCATGCTTCCTCATCCACCTGGCAAGGATCAACTGAGCCCCTGTCACATGCCAGACACCACTCAGAGGATGGCTGGAAGACAGCAGGGCTAACCTGGCTTAGGGCCCCTGCAGGATACAGACATGTTCCTGGGGGTAAGGAGGCCACAGACCAGACTATAGGTGGTGACAGGGCCAGAAAGAGTATCCATGTAAAAGTCTAGGCAGGATGATTTTGGATGGGAAAGGGAGTCCTGCATGAGGACACTTCTCGAAGAAGATGACATTTGGGTAGAAACCTGAATCCAGAGAAGTCAAGCTTGTGAAGAAATGGGGAGAGCATTTTGGGAAGGTAATGCCCAAATGGTACGGTAAATGCCAAGGCCCTGAGGTAAACATGTGTCTAAGGAGCAAGATGGCCACTGTGACCGGCAGGGCCATCAGAAGGGAAAGCAGCAGATGGAAGGCCCGCCATGTTTGTGTGCGCACACATGCTTGTGAGCAGGTGCACCAGGAAGGAGAGAGAAGGAAAGGGAGGTGGTGGGATCGGCTGATCTGTATGGCCGTTACCGCGTGTGCTGCTGCTCCTTGGTGGCCACGTAAAAGCTGAAGTCAAACTTCCAGCCCCGCTTGGCGTCGCAGGCCAAGGCCGTCACCATCCATTTGCGGGAGGGGCTCCCGGCCTGGAGCAGTCCTACTGTAGACATACAAGCGGTCAGCTTCTTGGTGAAGTCACCAAAAGGCGCTCTATACACCTAAGCAGTGGGTTGACAGAGACAAGACACGTGACTCGGGGAGGCTGTCTCAGCCTGACGGGTCTCAGGCTCTGTCCCTCCCACCCCAGCCTGTCCTATCCTCCCCATCCTGGATCCCAGAGGAGACAGCCCTGGGCACAGGCTCAGAGGCCTGGGTTTGAGCATGAAAGCTGGGCAAACCCTTTGCTCCCTCTCGCTGGACCTCATCCTTCCCTTGGAGGCCTCACTGGGCATCTGCCTGGCTCCGAGGACTGAGCTGCAGCAGGGCAGGCCCGGCCCCACCCCAGTGCAATTCAGACAAGACATTTAGATGGAACAATGTCAGGGGAGGAGAAAAGCACCCCAGAAGGGAACCTAGGTAGGGCTCTATGGGTGGAGAGGTGTGACATCTCTGAGGAAGATTGCATTGGGCGGCTCAGAGGTTGAGTTGGGAACCCAAGCCTGACCAGGTGAATTGTCATTGAAACGTCACCTGGATAGTGTAAGAGTTAAAGAAACATGAGCAATCATGGTGAGGGGTCATTGAGGTCTGGCCTAGCTCTGAGAGACCCTTTTCTGAGGGCTGAAGCAACTGTCATGTTACCAGATGACCGACACCAGGGTCACCAATGTGAGCAGTTCTATGTTCCAACTAGCAGGCCCTACACAGGTCTCACCCTCTGTACCTCCAACAATGCTGGCTGGTACTTCCTATATCCCATCTCACAGACAAGGAAACTGAGACTCACAGAGATTGAGTCATCTGCCCAAGAACTCATGGCAGAGGCAGAACCCAGGCCTGGCTGAGGGTATGCCCTGGACACAGACCTGGCTAATGTGGGCTGGCCCTCGTGTGTCTGGAGCATTTCCATTCTCAAGGACTCTGCTCCCCCTACCTGGCAGTGCCTACCAGTGTGGAACCAAGGCCCCTCCTCAGTGTCGGTGGCTCACTTCATGACAGCCCAGGCTCACCTGGAAGGAGGGCACCTCTCCATCCCCAGGAGACACGGCCTGCCAAGGGGCCGGCAGGCTGGCATTCAGGGAGAGCCTGTAGACAGTTGGGCGGCCTCTGCTCTTCACTTTGGAGATGTACACGGTGCCCGCAGAGTCTGGGGACAAGCGAGGAATGGAAAGGAGTGGGCAGTCATCACCATCCTCAGGCATGGCAGAAGCCCACTCACAGCTCAGTTGGCTGAGGAGCTCAGTGCTGTCCTTGGGCTCAGCTCCTAGTGCTGGTTTGTCCTCTACGGCACCAGGTCCACAGCAGTGATAGTGAGAGGTGATGGTCATGGATGGGATGGTGGCAATGATGGTGAGAGGAGGTGATGGTCACAGGACAGAATGTGACTATGATGGCAGGAGCTATCAGTGATGAACAGTGTAGTCTTCCCATCAACAACAGCACAATGTGAACGGTGGGGATCATGCTTAACAGTGCCGTGGGGTGACACAACTCCTCTCAGAGGGCCACTCCGCACTACACATTTGTCCCAGCAGGACCCTTCTTATAGAGGCTCCAGGAGAGCTCAGCTAGCCTCCAGGGCTCAGGATGTCCTCTCCTGACTCTCAGAATAGCTTGAGTGACCAGGACAGGGTCAGGTAGCACCCAGACCAGGTATGGCAGGGGAAGCTGGTGTTCTGGCCTAGGGGAGCAGCTGGGATGGCAGGTGAGGGCCCTGAGTTCACCCACATCCAGCCCTTCTAGTGACCTAAGGACATGGGCACTCATTTGCACAGGAGCATTAGCTCTGAATGTGGTCTGCTCCTGATTCAGAGGACCCCACCCCACTCACCCTGTGGGATGGCCTCAGGCCGGCTGGCCCAGGAAACCCCCGAACCTCGCTTCTTCTTCTCCAGAGATGTCCGGATGTTGTTCTGCAGGCTGTGAGGCTTCTCCTGGAATAAACCTGCCCCCCAACACACACACCAAGTGAGGGACAGCAGTATCTCCCTGGTCAGACCCAATGGGCAAAGGGAACAGACCAGGATCTGAATAGAGCCCCGGGGACAGGAGGGGTGTGTCTTTGGAAACTAGATGAAGCTGACAGAATACCACATGCTGAGTTGTGTCCCCAGTGGGAGAAAGATGTGCTGGGGCTGTCTCCATTCGCCCTCTCTGTGCCTCACTTTCCCAACTCTGTCAGGAGGGAGTAGTGCCAGGCAATTGCCCATTTTGCCTTATACCATACAAATGAGGATTTTGTTTGTTTTAAATGAGAGAAGCTTTATACAATAAAAGTACGATCCTCACAACTTTCCTGAGGTCATGGTTATTAACCCTGCTTGGCAGAGGAGTAAGCAGTTCTGGAGGTCAGGACTTTACAGGAAGTGAAGGGAGCCCAAGAGGGGCTGATTGTTGGCTGCCCTTCCTAAAGCCTGTGCCTTCTTTGCTGCTATGCCAAGGGGTCCCTCTAAGAAAGGATCCCTCAGAGGTCTGGGGTGCAGACCTGAGCCAGAAGGTCTCCTGATGGTGGCCCTTGGTCTATGTAGCTGGGAACTGGAGTCAGGAGAGGCTAGGCAGAGGCCCCGAGGAAGCAGTGACCATGGAGCATACTGTGTCCAAGAGGAGGCTGGGCTGGGGTTGGCAGTGATAGACCTGCAGCTGGCTATCATGCATTCGGCTCATGTCATGGCCAAGGGGAAGGCCAGGTTAATGGGAACACCACCCTAATTAAGTGAAGGTAATTACCGCAGCCACGGTTCTTCTCCAGAGCTGCCAGCACTCCATTCATTCAAGCATTTTCTCTTTTGGTTTCTACCTTCCCTGGCAGAGCGGTTTGATGTTTGCCCACTCCTACCCTGATCCCAGGTTTCCCCTGTAAGGTGAGGGCCTGGACCAGACATTTTGAAAGCCATTCCCTGACTTATTCATCTGACACCAGTGTGTTATCATGTCCTATGGAAATCAAATCACCCTGAATCGCTTGACTCCCCAGCTCCTCTATATCTTCTCTGCAGACACCACGAAAGTCCTGCTTGCCTACCAGCCAGGACCCAATCTGGCTCCCAATCCACCTCCACACTGGAGTCGACTCCCATAAGTACACCTGGACAGTCCTGGCGTCTATGGATACCTCCAACCTGGGCCTGCTCTTCCCCATGGCTGTCACTACCGCCTGTCTACAGCCTTCCTTCCCCTCTCCTGCCCTCCCTGTCTGGTTGATCCTTTCCCTTCCCACCTAGTCCGGTCTATGCTTTCCTGCCTTAGCCTAACTCCTTCCCATTCCTCAAGCTCCAGGCAGCTTTCCAGGACATTGTTCTCCCAAGGCACCCTACCCTTCTTCTACCAAGGCTCACATCCACTATTGCAGTAGCCTGTTCTTGATTCTCAAGCATGGACTCTTTGAACCCAGGAAGCCTGCCCCTATTGCACACAGAGGTGATCCAGACCTCTCAGGACACAAAAGAGGGCAGGACCGGCTGGCTGGGAGCCTCACCTGAGCAGGTGATGCAGGAGATGCCCTCAGCACTCAGGTTGTACTTGAGGTCCAGCAGCACCTGGATGTTGGTATCAGGTCGGAAGAGCAGTGGAGCCCGGCTGGCAGGGCGAAGCCGGCTGGCGAACACCAGGGACAGGATGAGGATGGAGGTGAAGAGTCCTGTGAGGAAGACGCCTCACTAGGCGGGGCCCCACAGCAGACCCGAGGCCAGAACCCTGTCCTGGCAGAGCTGCTCTCAGTGGGGACACCAAGGGACAATACCCCTCCAGGACAAGGTGGGCTGCCACCATGGATGGCTCAGGTCTATCTGTAGCTATACGCTGACACTCTCCCATGAATCTCCAGCATCTCTAACATGTGGTAGTCCCTGAAGAGCTGGCTCTTCTGCATGATGGCTGTTGATGACCATGGTGACACCTACTGCATGCTGAGCACCCTGCATGGCCTGCACATATGCCTTTCTATATGCCATCCCACCCTTTATGGAACCTTATTAGACACTTCTTTCTCTTCTTGGTGCTGGGGAAATGGACCCAGAGCCTGGTCCATACAAGGTGTGCACTCTGTGGCTCAGCTAGATATTGTTGTCACCCCCCTTTTTTAGAATTGGAATCCAAACTTTAGGACACAGCCAAGGTTGCAACCAAGGGGCAGAGTTCTGATTCAAACATCCAGGTTGGTCTATCCCTGAGCCTACACATGCGTGCTCTGCTCTGCTCTCCTGCTGGTGTGACCATAAGGTGTGGCTAAGAGGCCCTCTTCTTGGCAGGAAGAGGAGGTGGAAAGAGGCCTTGATGAGGTCTTTGACATCACCTTCACCTGTAGAAGGGGAGCCTGTGTCTTGGGGGAGTCTATCCCCATGCCTATGTACAGCTGGAGCTGTGAGGAGGTAGGCAGAAAGTGGGGAGTACTCACCCACAATCACCCAGCGGCTCTTGACAGCGGCCCACAGCACCCAGTGGTGCAGCAGCTCTTGCAGCTGTGTGAGCAGCTGGCCCCGGCTGCCCTTGTCTGGGGTGGGCTGCAGGTCCTCAGGCGATACAGATACCAGTGACACATCTCCCAGCTCCAGCAACACTGCCAGGCAGAGCAGTAGACGATTACAGCCCAAGTCTAAGCCCTCCCTGATCCACGCCCTAACCAGGGAAGCCACGTGCTGGGTGTGGGTACCCACAGGCCACCTGACTCAGCTTCCTGGGGACCAGCCTATCCTTGAACCATTCTGTAGAGGGAAGCCCAGCCAGGCCTGTCAGCTCTCACCTGGCTCCTCTTCCACATTCAGCAAGGGGATGTCATCGTCCAGGTAGGGCAAGGGGCCCTGGGCAGGGCTGTCCCCAGCCTGCTCAGGAGCCACAAACAGGTCCCCAGGGAAGTGCAAGGAGCTCTTTCGGCCACACTTCTGGTGACAGCTATGAAGGGTAGGGGACAGGTGTGAGGTTGGGGGTCCAGCACACTGGAAGTCACATAAACCCAGGCAGCACGCTGCTGCATACAACACTAGCCTCCTTTTAAGTCATCACCCTAAAGGGTGATGACAGTCACCACCCAGGAAGAAGGGATAACAACACATAGAGACCCATGCACAGGGGTGCCTGAAGCAGGGAACCATTTTCTGTTGCCATGTGGCCCCAGACCCTGACACAAGCCAGCAGGAGGGAAAGCAGGGCAGGGCTGAGGAGGTGGCTTGTGAGGCTTTGCCTTCTGCTAGAGTGAATGGAGCTGAGGCTCACCCTAGGGATGGAGCCAGGAAAAAGACACACAGCTGACTCCTTTGAGTGAAGCGAGCTTCCTCCCATGCAAGTGTCCTATCCTTGCTTTATCGTCATAGTGACCCCTACACATTTTACAAAGAACCTGAGATGCGAGAGATGAGTCACCTGCCCAAGGTTCCAGAGGCAACAAGCAAGAGGCTGGCATTGGAGCCAAGGCACACTGTCTGGGAAGACTACTACTTCCATACAAGGAGGAAGACAAGGACAGGCTGGGATCCTTAGAAAGACAGCCTCTCCCTAACGAACTGCTTTTCCATCATGAAAGCTTTGAGAAGCAATCAGTTTGCATGTCCACAGTGCAGTCTGCAGGGACTCATCCAGGGCCACCTCATGCAGTACCCAACATGCACCACCATACATGGCAACCCTGAAGGGAGAGGGTGTGTGGGGAAGAACTGAGGGGTCCACTGGGGTCCCCCACCCCACATTCCTAGTCCCAGGAAGCTCCCATGTCTGACTCCACTTGACCGGCCTTCTTTCCAACCTCTTCCCCAACCACCAGGCCTGCCCCTTAAACCTCTAGCAGCAACTCTATCTAAAAACCATCCCCACCAAGGTGAGAACTTGGGATGTTACTGAGGGGATTGGGGCTATGGGATCCAGGACAGGGGTTCTTGGGTTTAAAATCCCAGCTCTGCTCCCTGATGAACTGGTCAATCTAAGAAAGCTGCCTGATGCCCTAAGCATTACTTCCTCACAATAAGAGGATCTAAGTCCTTGGACCTTGGAGATGGGGAATGGTGGTGTCAAGGTGTCATGCAGAAATAATGTGGTTACCTCCTGTCACCACACCGGTGTCCACAGACAGGACTGCTAGACAGGGGCTGCTCCTTGTCCCCTGCTCTGGTTAATCTAACTTGTCAACTTGTCAAGATTAAGCATCAACATGGAAACAAAGCCCTGGACATGACTGTGAGGGATTTTCTAGATTCGGTTACCTAAGGTAGGAAGACCCCTGTATGTGGGTGGTGCCATCCCATGGGCTGGGATCCTGGACTAAATACAAAAGAGAAAGCAAGCTGAGCATCAGCATTCATTGCTCTCTGTGTCCTGACTACAGATGCCATGTTACCAGCTCTGCCTCAAGGTTCTTCCGCCATGCCTTCCCCACTATGGTGAACTATAACCCTGAACTACAAGTTAAAACAAATCCTTCCATCCTTAAGTTACTTTTGTTAGGGTATTTCACCACAACAATGAAAAAAATTGCTAATACATCTGCTTTGGCCAGGACAAGACATATAGAAGAACCCCAGAGACTTTGGGGAGTGCAATGGTTCCTAGGGCACAGGTCAGCTCACCTGCTCTGGCAGGAGCTCTCTAGTGGTGCCATGTAGAGACTCCAGAGGCCCAGGGCTGCGGGCATGGTAAAGAGCACAGCCAACCAGCAGCAGGTCACGATGAGAGACATGAACAGCCCAAAGTCGTGCACAGCTGGGATCTGTAGCCAGGGAGGCAAGGCATGTCATGGTGCTGATCAGGCCTGGGTGTCCCTGAGGCCCAGGTTTCAGGATGCCAGCACTGCGCCAAGAGCACATCAGAAGCTGAGAACTGAGCTGGACAGAGCAGCAGAGGGGGTGCTCACTCCAACCAAGGGCAGAGGCTCTGCTCTACCTGCAGCAGGCCGGGAGCAGCTCCTGACCCAGAGCAAGTGTGTGGTGGCAGTTATTACCCAAGTGGAGACACACACCACTGACCAGGCTGCAGGCTAGCCAGGGTGAAGGAGAGGATGGTGGCCCACAATGGAAGCAGGGAGCCTGAGGATAGGAGCCCCAGAAATCCCATAGAGACCTGCCCAGGGCTGCAGCCATTGGAGGAAGCCCTAACCAACCAGCAGACAAGCCTGCACCTTATAAAACACCTTTGACTCATCCACAGTGAGGAAGCCGAGTACCAGAAGAGTGTACATGGGGTACTGGCCCGGCTCACATAGTCTCTCAAAAGACGTGTCTTTCAGATTCACTCTGCACTGAGGACTCAACCCAGTGCTTCTCCTGAGCCCCACTCAGGAGCATGGGCCAGAGAGAAGTCCAAGCGAGCGAGGAAAGTGAGGCACCAGCGGCTAGGCAGAGCTCCTGGCCAAGCTCACCACTTACCAGCTTGTCACTTTACCTCTCTGGGCCCCAGTTTCTGTACCAGGAAAACAGAGAGAGTGATTGGACTACCTCTTTGCTTTGGTTATAAAGCTTAGGCATGAAGAGCTTTGGAAATGCAAATACTTGGGACAGAGGAGGGTGACTATTATTTATTTTATTAGTATGTGTGTGCATGTGTGTGGGGTGCTGGTATGCTGTGGTTGCACCTTTGTGCACAGGTGTATGTGTGTGTGCAAGTGCTTGTGCATGTGGAGATCAGAGGTTGATGTCTTTTCCCCTTGTTTACAAAAGACCTATTATCTAGTAATACCCACTGAGACCATACAGAAATCTGCATGGTAGGTGTTTTCTTTCATTGCTTTCTTAATTTTTATTTACTTATTTGCAAGGAGAGAAAGAGAATATGGGCACACCAGGGCCTCTTGCTACTGCAAACAAACTCCACTTTGTGCCTCTTGCTTTATGTGGGTACTGGGGAACTGAACCCAGGCCGACAGGCTTTGCAACCAAATGCCTTTAACTGCCGAGCTATCTCTCCATCCCTTCAATTGCTTTCTACCTTATATGTTCGAAACAAACTCTCATGATATCAGAGCTCACTGGTTCAGATAAACAAGTTAGCTAGCAAGCTCAAGAAATCCTCTGTCTCCACTTCCCCAGCACCAGGATTATAGGTGTATGTGCCCCATTATGTCTGTTTTTTACATGGGTGCTGGTGCTCCAAACTTAGGTAATATTGCTTGAATGACAAGCACTTTACTGTCTGAATTATCTCCCCAGCTGCTAGGGTGACTATTAGTGAGCATTAATAATAAATGCTATTTAGACTATTCTAATCTTTCCCTTGTTAAGTTATCATAATGAGTGATTAGTAGCAGAAATGGACTCTAGAGTCTCAGCAAAGACCTTGAGGCAAAGGCTTTGTGTTAGAAATTGGCTGTGTAATCAGAAACGAGAAGGCTGGGAGGAGCAGAGCCAGGGATCCAGTCACATATGGGAGGAGTGGGGAAACCAGGTGAGGGAACAGGGAGCGAAGTTCCCACCTGGGAGAAGACGTTAGCTGCATAGGCGGCAGCTGTGGTCAGCGAGGTGAAGAAGGTGGCCTTTCCTGCTGTTTGGATGGTGTGGATCATTCGCAGCTGGGGGTCTTCCAGGTGGGTGGCCTGGCGGTAAGTGTTGATGAACACAAAGACATCATCCACACCTGCAGGACAGAGGCCCAGCCAGAGGACAGCTCAGCTCAGGATCCACCTCTGAGCACCCCTGAGAGGTCAGGTGTCAGGACAGTCCTGCTTCTCAGCTTGGAATCGGCACAGACCCACTTAGCTGGAAGACCAGCCCCGTCCACCAAGCTCAAGGCCCGTCCACCCAGCCTTCAAATCTTTCTTGTTTCCCACTCCTCTTACTACCATCCCCACCTCCACCCTGCATGCCTTCTTGCTCTTTCTGCCCACACTCCAGGGCCTGGGATGGGGCTTTTTAGAGTCCTGTGGAAGCCAGGCTTTGTGTCAAGGAGACGGTCTTTCTTGGGGTGGAGGGAGACCACTCACCAATGCCCACGATCACGAAGGCAGCCACTCCATTGAGGATGCCCAAGTACTGGATGCCAAAGACCACGTGATAGAGGAAGAGCGCCACCAGGCAGCTGAGGCCGATGCTTGCGATCCCAAAGAAGGACAGGAACACTGGGCAGGGCAAGGAACAGGGGAACAATGGGGACAGCCCTCACAGAACACAGACCCCTTTGGTGGCTCTGACCTCTCGGGGTGCTACCTCAGTCCTCCAGCCCTGGAACACCCCACACACACTTTCCACCACCATGTCTGTTCCCATCCAGGTATAGGATGATTCCTCATGCCCAAGGAAGGGCCTGGCAGGCCAGAAGAACAGATGAAATGAACCCAGATCAGGCTGTCTATGGGCTCTTACATACCAGGAGAGAACCCTAGCATTTCACATTCCATATCAACCCGGAGGACCAGAGGTTTCATGGTGCTGGACCTGGGCCTGGCTCACCACAGGATCCTGGCACCTTATAGCACTGGGCATATAGCTGATGCCCAACTAAAACTTGCTGCATGGACAACTGTATGTCTTGTCCAGTTATGAAGGCTTTGGGCAATGAAGTGTGCCTACTGTATACAGGCAGCTAGTGTGTGTGTAGAGGTTGAGATGGAGAGGTGAACTGGGGGAAGAAAGGCAGCTGACCAGGAATATAAAGTGGACTCTTGAATATTCCATAAGAAAGTCCAATATGTCAACCTTCCCAACATGAGGTTATCAACCAGAGAAAGATGATCAAAGGGCAAAAAGTCAAACAAACTGTGTGAGGGGTTGAGGCTCTCAAATATGGCCCAACCTCCTTCTGGACATCTGCCTGTCTGCCTGGAGTTCCGATATGGTTTCTGAGCACTCGAATTCCAGCTCTGACATGCCAGATTCCAGACTATCGTGGTATTGTTGAGAAGGCAGGAGTATGTGCAGAGGAGAAGGGGCTGGCTCATGTGAGCCTTCTGAGATGCCATACCTGAGCAGGAGGTGAGGATGTAGACCAGGGCAGCGATGCAACTGCTGCTGATGAAGGCCAGGAGCATGTCGTTGTTGAAGGTCCTGCGTACCTCATAGTCAAAGAGGTCTGTCCCCCCATAGAGGACCTGGACTTTGCTGGGGGAAGGGAGGACACGGAGACAGGAAAGATGGGAAAGGGGTTGAAGATGGCTGTGAGTACTTGAGGACTAAAGCCATGCACTTCCCAGTGGCTCTTGATTTTGGCTGCTCATGAAAACCTCCAGGGCTTACAAAAGTCCTGATGTGTAGGCTGAAGCCAAATCAGCAGTGGATTTTTTTTTCTAATGCACATATCAGTGCTCTCAGGAGTATCCACCTTTTCTTTGTTGAGAGAGGTGTTTCATTGGCCCGGAGCTCACCATGAAGGACCTGCCCTCCCACACTTTCCATCACCATGTCTGTTCCCATCCCAGGTGTAGGGTGATTTTCAGTCCTCATGCCCAAGGAAGGAGCTGGGCAGTCTCTGGTCAGACTGGCTGGCCAGCAAGCCCCAGGAATCCATCAGCTTCACTTCCTTCCCCAGCTCTGGGATTGGGGCATGCCACTATGCCCAGTTAATGTGGATTCTGGGGGTTGGTAAAGGCGCTGGCCTGTAGAACCCAATAACCCAAGCTGATTCCCCAGTGCCCATGCAAAGCCAGATGTACAAAGTGGCACATGCATCTGGAGTTCAATTGTGGTGGCTGGAGGCCCTGGGGTACCCAAGTCTGTCTCTCTTCTCTCTATCTTTCTCTCTGCTTGCATATATAAACAAAATAAAAATATTTTAAAAAGCACTAGGAATGAAAATAAAACCAACATATATGAATTTTCTTATTTGTCTCTTTAAAAGAAATTGCCACTTAAATTAATAATAAGGTAGTATGGGGTTTATAACACAAGTAAAATGTGGACAGCAATAGCATAAAGATGCCTGAAGTATGACATGATGTCATATATGATGGGGAATAACCTCACTCAAAGATACACTGTAATAAAGATGATTATTATAAATCTTAAAGCAACCAATTATATATATGTATATATACATGAGAGAGAAGAAGAAGAGGAGGAGGAGGAGGAAACAACATAAGACATAAGTCAGGCATGGTGGTGCACAATTTTAGTCCCAGCAGTTGGGAGGCTGGGATAGGAAGATCACTTCAAGTTCAAGGCCAGTCTTGGGACTACAGAGTGAGTTCAAGGTCAGCCTAGGCTAGAGTGAGATCCTACTTTGGAAAAAAAAGAAAGAAGAAGAAAAAAGGATATCTGAAAGAGAGGAAAAGAATGGCAGGTGGGTGTAGGGTCCTCCTGTACTTTCAGCATCCAGGAGGTAGAGACAGGGGACTCTTGGGGGAAAGCTGGCTCTGCGTTTAGAGTAAGAGGCTCTGCCTCAGTAAATAAAGGAGAGAGCAATGGAGGAAGATACCTGATGTTAACCTCTGGCCCCTACACACATGCACACATACCCATACACATATGGACATGCATACACATATGCATGCCCCCCCACAATTTAAAAAGAGAATAAGAGCAAAAAACAAATGGACAAATAAAATGGGATGAGATTAACTAAAGCAGTCTAATCATATTAACGACTTCTTTAATTTTCAGTGTTCTGAACATTATGAGCCAAAGTGTGGGGCTGGGGTGTGGCTCAGGAGTAAAGTGCCTGCCTACCATGCACAAGGCCCTAGGTTTGATCACCAGCACAACTTAAAAACAGGTGTGATGACACATGCCTGTAATCCCAGCATTCAGGATGGGGAGGCAAGAGGATCAGAAGTTCAAGGTCATCCCAGCTACATAATGAGTTTGAGAACAGCTTGAGCTGAGACACTATCTCCAAAAAAAAAAAAAAAAAGGTAGAGTCAATCAGAGAGATTTTTAAAATTGAAGACCAGGATACTTACAAGAAACCCACTTTAAATAGAAAAACAAATAGAGAAAAAGATATGCCATGCTAACAGGAATCAAAAGAAGTCTACAGTGTTATATTAATAACAGGAGAAGAAAATCTCAGAGCAAATATTATCAGAGATTTTAACTGATGAGCAGGTCAATTCATCAAGCATGTGATAATCCTTAATGTCTGTGCACCTTACAACAAATTTAAAATTCATGAAGCAAAAACTGAAAGCTCTGAAAACAATAGATAAATCCACAATTAGAGTCGAACATTTCAACACCTCTCCTGTAATAGTTGCTAGAACAACTACATAAAATCAGTAAGTACACAGAAGACCAACACAATCACCCAACTTGATCTAATTCATGCTAATAGACCACTCCACCAAATGATGGAAGAATGCAAGAGCCATGTAGCAAGACAGACCATAATATACACCATAAAATTAAAAAAACATAAATATAAAAGGACTTAATCATACAATGTATGTTCTCTGACCACGATGAAACGGAGTTTAAAAACTAGGGGACAAACCGGGCGTGATGGTGCACGCCTTTAATCCCAGCACTCGGGAGGCAGAGGTAGGAGGATTGCCGTGAGTTCAAGGCCACCCAGAGACTACATAGTGAATTCCAGGTCAGCCTGGGCTAGAGTGAGACCCTACCTCGAAAAACAAAAAACAAAACAAACAAAAAACTAGGGGGCAAAAGATATCTGGAAAATTCCCAAATATTTGGAAACTAGCACACTTTTATTATTATTAGATTTTTTGGTTGTATGTGGTGTATTCCATGTCTGCGTCCTTGGTGCACCCATGTGCTCACTGTGGTGGGGTGTGCTTGCCTGTGGTGGCAGCCATAGTGGAAGGTCAGGTATGCTGCTTCCTCATGCTTCCGCCTGTTCCTATTTGAGCCAGAGTCTCTTAGTGATTCTGTGGGGTTCTTTTTTTGGGGGGAAGGGGGTGAGCTTTGGTGATTCTCTGGCCCCTGCTCCCCTGTGAGACTGGGGTTGGTTACAGAAGAGTGAGGCCATGCCTGGCTACCTATGTGGGCCCTAGGGATCAGTTTCTCAGGCCTCCTTAGGAACCTCATGCTTGCACAGGAAGAGCTCTTAACTACTGAGCCATTTCTTCAGCTCAATAACATACTTTTAAACATATGGTTCAAAAAAGAGATTAAAAAGGGAGGTAGAAAGTATTGTTAACTGGGCAGGGCATGGTGGCACATGCCTTTAATCCCAGCACTTGGGATGCAGAGGTAGGAGGATGGCTGTGAGTTCGAGGTCAGCCTGAGACTACATAAATGAATTCCAGGTCAACCTGGGCTAGAATGAAACCTTACCTTGAAACACACACACACACACACACAATAATAATAATAATAATAATAATAATAATAATAATAAAAAGAAAGTATTGTTAACTGAATTCAAACAGAAAAGATTAAATTTTTGAGATGTGGCCTAGGGAGATGTATCAGTGGTTAAAGGCACTTGCTTGTAAAGCCTGATGGCCTGGGTTTGATTCCCCAGTACCCATGTAAAGCCAGATATACAACGTGGCACATGTGTCTGGAGTTTGTTTTCAGTGGCACTAGGCCTTGGTATACCCATTCTCATTCTCTCCCTCTCTCTGCTTGCAAATAAATAAATGTGAAAAAAATTCTTGTGAGATGTGCTAAGACAATAGTACGTATGGGACATTTTATGACACTAACAATTTACATTAAAAAGGTTTCCTTTCCATGACCCTAACTCCTGTTTTAAGACAGCAGAAGAGAAAATCCAATATAAAGTAATTAGAAAGAATACAAGATCAGAACAGAAATCAATAATAGAAAAATAGAGAAAATGAATTAACCTAAAAGGTAGTTTTGTGAGATCAATAAAATTGGTAAGCCTCCAGCCAGAAATCATAAAAATAGAGAGAAGATATGAGTGAAAGAGGAGATATCACTAGAGTTTCTATGAATATAAAAAAATAATGAGGAATCTAGACATGGTGGCTCACACTTCTAACTCCAACACTCATGAGGCTGAGGTAGGAGGATCGCCATTAGTTTGTGGTCAGCCTGGGCTACAGAGTGAGTTCCAGGTCTGCCTGAGCTAAAGTGAGACCCTACCTCAAGAATCAGATAATGAGGTAATTCTATGAATCTCTATACCAACAAGTCAAAATATAAATGAATTCTACAATGGACGTTCACATAAGAAGAAAAAGTCTTAATGGCTTTATATGTATTTTAAAAACTGGATTTTTACTTTAAAAAAATCTTTCCATAAGTGGAGGCACAACTTTAATCTCAGCACTTGGAAGGCTAAAATAAGATGATTATCATGAATTCAAAGACAGTCTGGGCAGCAGTGAGACCCTGCCTCAAAAAAATTTTTTTAAAGGGGGAGAGACCTACCGTGGAGGCTCCACATGGAACCCCGCAGAGAGTGGTGGGATAAGCAAGAGACCTATAACCACAGCCAATCAGTGAACCTAGGATAAGCCAGCGAAACAGACACCAACGATTTTCAATGCAACCTAAAGCAGAAGTACAGAGACCCCTAAGACCTCAACAATAAAACAGCTTTAATACTCACCCACCATGACTCAGGGATCTGAGCAGAAGAGGGGGCAGAAAGATTGTAAGAGCCATGGTGGGGGAGAATATCCAAAGACATTTACCCCTCAGTAACAACATACAAAGGAGGGTGGAGCCAGGTTGACTCCTAGGCTATCCATAATCCCCTACCCCAAGGACTGAGCAAGTTAGCCCACAGAGGAGGATATCCAGTAGATTGGGGATAGGGAAGAGGGAATTGGGGACATCAACACATTATTTGCTCACTCAGTGTATCTAATTATGGACAATAAAGAAATATATTTTTTAAAAAAGGGATGGTACTGAGGAGATGGTCCAGGGGTTAAGGCACTTGCTTGCAAGGCCTGCCAGCTCAGGTTCAGTTCCCAAACCACA